>CAXHWN010000667.1:78200-118200 GCA_964020975.1 Hermodice carunculata
GCCTTGAGGATTCTGAGAGTAGAACTTCCAGTCCAAATAACAGGCAAGATCTTTTACGCTTTATTTGGTGCCATTTTTGGCAAGTCATGGGAAGGACATACAAGATACATGGCTTGCAGTATACAAGAGCCAGGCAGTACACACATTCACCTGCACCTCCTGTACCTCCTATTCAAGCACCTGAAGATTTTCCAACATGACGTCATGTAAATAATTCGGTTGTATAAAATCCATGCCACTGTCAGCTGACTTTTTTTTTCTAAAATGTATTTTTTTCCGACTATTACAACTTTTTCAGAAAACGATGTCATATTTCTCTTCCTAACAATCTTGTTACCTTTACAGTTGTGTTCGTGTATGATAAACATTTACTGCATCAATGTATATAATCTTTTTCTTCTATATCGCAACCTTGTATACTTATGATTTTCAGTAAATACAAAAACAAAAAACAAAAAAACCCCAATACAATACATATTTACTGACAGAAAAAGCTGCACAAAAGAAAACAAATTCTGATACACATCAATATTTGATGGCTTTTGGACATTTAATGTCCAAAGCATGCTGGGACGATTTGTTTGTTTGGGAGACCGCATCTTACAAGCTTTCCTTAGATTCTCGTTTAAAATATTTTATAAGTCCAATATTTTATACAACAATCCTTTAAACTTGTCAACATTTATTCAGAAAAATGTACCATATACAGTGTACCAAACCACAGACCACAAATTACATGCTGAGGCTTAAAGGAAAATCATTATCAAAGATATATCTAATGCAAAAAGAAATGGACTTTTAATGCCCAACATTATGCAATTCTTTTTGCATCATGATAGAGGGTCATAGTGACCATGGTGACCCAGAAATAACTTTCAACTTTTAATCTTACAAAAGTGGTTGTGCCAAAGCTGAATAGTTTTTGAAAATTGTATATTCATTCCTAATAAGGAGCAAAATAACCCGTTTTTTAGATAAAAAGCAACTGAAGTATTCCTAAAGGAACAGTTTTTTTATCTCACCTGTTGTGTTATTCTCAGTGAGGTCTTGCACTAAAGTTTGGAGTAAAGAAACAGCAAAAGCCGGGACGATGCAGATGCAAATCCTGTAATTGACAAATGCAATGCAAATATCTTATCAGTATTAAACCTTAATGGATACCAGTCAATAAATTGTGAATTCTGTACACAAATTACTCTGGAAATTTGCACTAAACTAGGAGCTAATTTGTTACAATTACCAGATTTCTTCATAACAAAAATGGACAGTCAGGCACATTTCTGCAAGTTTTGAACACGTCATAATTGAATATCAATAAAGCTTTTCTTGTCAGTTTTGAACATTGAGCTACCTTTAAATCATGGCTTCTAATCCCCTCCATACAAGCCAAACGAAAACTCATAAAAGCTTAAAAACAATCAGAGTCAGAAGCTCCACAGATATTTCATAATTATATGCCCCCCACCCCACCCCACCCCCAAAAAAATCCAGCTGTGGAGATAAGGTTTTGAGAACACACCATATATTGGTTTGCCTCCATAGCAGCGTCCCAGACTTGCTTAAGTTACATATGTGGGCGCTCGTCGGACCACCAGAATATCAACGCCCAGTCACGGCTGCTATGGGAGGGAAGATATTGGTGTTTATCCAAGACATTTGTTCCTCTGTTGTTAAATGCAGAATGCTTGTTGGGATTAAGTAAATTCCTATTTCAAAAAAATGTTAGCCAGCAGCTGCACGAATTATACATGACTGAATAATTCACATGCGAGCAAAATATCAGTTGCCTGAAGCATAAGGTACATGAATAACAAATGAAAACAGGCACCAATTTGAATATTACAAAGTATCTACGAAATGCGTTTGTATGATCTCAAAAGATGGCTGTTAATAATAATTAAAGACCTTGCCCTTGGTTTGAAGGGATAAATATTCACTGGCAGACTTGAAGAGTCATGATGAGCACAATCAAAACATCCATGGCATGAAAATCAAATGCCATAGCTTTTTAAATTCATTTACAATAATACATGAATAAATAAAGGTGAAATCTGCAAGAGACTTTTTCAATGATAAAACAAAAAACTCTCTGGCTCTTCCCGTTCATATCTACCTAGTCTGAACCTGGCTGCCTGCCTGCATGTTCATATCTACTGGATGTCTATATGGTAGCGCTATATGAGTCCACATGCCTCTGCAATAAAACAGTTTCAGTCTTTGACCACAGTGCATATAGGCCTAATTAATACTCCTGATTGTTAAATAACCAGGATAAACTAATCTAATACATCAAATGGGTTTGAGCAGGTACTTTTTATTTTGATATTTCTTTGTTAAAAGTCACAGTTTATAAACATCGTCAAGAGGCAATGCCATTCAGTGGTCAGTGGAGACCATGTTGGATCAGAAACGAGCATACAGTTGAAGCCCATGCATGTCTCTTGCATTCACCTTCCTGTAGCGCACACTGCTCAGCCAATGAAAGGTGTGAACAACGACCATGCCTTTATTCAGTTAGCAAAAACATTTGCAAAGGTTCCTTTGTTTAAAGGCAAGCGCTCGCGACAGTTTTGGTAAAAGTGGTATACTGAACACACCCCTGCAGCAACACAAACCGAGGGACAACACACCGCAACAAATTCCATATTGTTTGTACAACATTCCTGAAAAAAAGTTTCTCAAAAGCCCTACCTTTGACCCACATTTTTTAAAACACAAAACTGGACATCCTGGTGTTTTAGATTACCCCCAACAGTGTATTGATGCCCAAAGTTTGGAACTTGTCAACAGCTATAAAAGGCATCAGATTCAAGAACCTCGAGTTTAACATATACATGGAATCACGGGGTGTTTCACCGTGAATCCTGCACGGTATAAAGCAATAAACATAAAAGAAAAATATTATTAATAACAAAAAAAAAAAAAAGAGACAAACATCGATAACTGGACATCTCGTTTCCTTTCGTGCTGTTCTTTTTTTCTTTCGACGCAAGAAAATAAATTTAGGATTTTGCTTATAGCCTAGCAATGTACAAGTGTTCTTGGCAATCTTAATATCAAAATTGTTCTGTCCGTTTCCAGTTATCCGTTTAATCTGCCGTGTCAAAAATAACAGTATTTTCTCTTGCTTTCAAAAATGAACAGAAACCGACCGCTACAATGGTTTACGATGACTCAGCCGCAGTGATATCATTGCAGCGGTTTTTGAGCAAGAACGCATAAAGCTGAACAAGCTATCAGTCACCGTGAATTCACTCTGTAATGGACATCCAGTGCATGCGCAAATGTCCCATGGTCCACATCGCGCATAAAAAATTATTCTATATAATATTGCCTCGCACCCAAAAGCATGCACGTCTGTGGTGTGGCGCATGCCCGTACCGTCATTGCCCATACCATGGAAGGTATTAACGTTAATATGTCCATGCCCATACTTTCTCCCCGCCAAAACCAATGTGGTGATACTTCTGCTCTCCGCTTATCTGCCGCGGTCCTATACCTGACAGGTGACCTTCACGTTACCACAAAGACAGATTGAGAGAGAGAGAGAGAGAGAGAGAGAGAGAGAGAGAGAGAGAGAGAGAGTGCTGTCAACTTTCTTGGGGCCAGAAGCTGGGCGTGTAAGGTCCTCCACGTCGCCTGACAGCTGCGGTGGGCCCCCGGTCCAGGTCATACATTCACAGTACCTGTCTCCAAGCTTCCCGTCCCTCTTCCTCGATTTGTCAAACTTCTGCAGCCTCACAGTCCAGTCCTCATTTGCCACTTTCTGTTCGGCAATCAACATGTTCCGAGACAATTGTAAACATTGCTATTGAGGGCATTGTGTTAGACAAGCGTCTTTGTGGACGGGCATAATATGAACATCAAATGTACCAAAAACAAAATTGGTCTTGCAAACGTTACAAAGCCTTAAACTGATAAGCCTAGCAAGAGCCAGAATTTGTCCCTCTCTCATTATTGTATCCTTGGTCAATCTGACCGAACCACGAGACTCGCCGTTGTCTTTGAAACCCGTCGACAAGAACAAATCAAAACATCTTTTCTCAGGTGAATTTTAAAGCATTGAAGCTCCTTTGCTTTTCACCTCCCTTGTCGCATGGCTGCCTCCCTCTGCCACACACGCACCTCCAAACTGTAATCTTTCTGTTTCTAAGTTTCCTGGATAATAATGATAATAATACTTTATTAAAACCCCCGAAAACGAGGAAAAATATACATACATCAAAATACGTTTACCATATACATCAAGATCAAACATGTAATAAACGCACCAAAATAATCAAACTACAGTACGACGGAACTCAAAAGAGTTCTCAATATAATTCAACTGGACATTGGATCCTACTCCTACCCCCCTCCCCGCCAAAAAAAATTAACTGCTTTTCCATTCAGTCCTGTGGATACAAACTGGCTTCCCGAGTTCGTCCTATCTTTCCTCACTGTCCAGAGAGATACTCAATAGCCTAAATCACAACTTAATGCCAATATACAACTAAATGTACTTACCAGTCCATTGTTCATAAATTCTGATGACAATTTTCCAGGAGATTCTGTTTAGTTGCCTCCACGCACAAATATGAACGACGTCTTTCGTGACTTTTTCTTTGTATGAAGGCGTGCAATGGCGCGAGTTTTTTATATATCGCAGTGCCCAACTGGTCACGTGGGTTTTTAGCAGTTAACTCTCATATGACCAAACTTGACACGGATTCAACAACTTTCATCGTCAATATCAAGTTGATCATTGGCACGCCAAGGGAACTTCTTGACGAAAACAAACCCCTTTCATCGGATTTTTTGGTAAGTAAATTAATGCTTTTTGCTAAAACCACTTTACCTATTGTCTGGGACGGAAGGGGTTAAACATTTATGTGGCCCAAATTAATATAAGCTGCTTTCTGATTGGCCTTCACCAAACCAAAACTGAAGAATGAAACTGTCAATCTACAAAATATACACTTGTTAGCTTTATACTTTAATAGCACCAACATGTAGTAAAATGTCACTTTATTCAAGAAAATAAATAAAAGAATGAAATAAATGCACCTTGGCGGCGGATGCTGCTAGTTTCAAAACAAACCCCCGTCAGACGTTGTTTTCTTGTGAATTATCCAATCCCTATACGTCTATATACATACAAAATATTAGGACATCACTGCATTGAAGAGTTGGCCATGATTTGCCTGCGAAGGTTATTCAGCAAAATTTAGTAATACTATCCCTTTCACGTGCAAAACCTCGATTCTACGTAGCGTCTTTTTCTAGAAAAATGTTCATAGCAAAGTAGTACATCTCTTAAATCATTGCATGTGTTACGTAGATGCCTTAAAGAATGTGTATGACAACCATTATTCTCTTATCATTTTGACATGTAACCCGTTTTAATTCACGTATATTCTGCAGTTACCTAGTTCTTTCCATGATATGTGCATTGTGAACATGGATGTATTATCATATTCAAAGAAATGAATGAACTACCAATTGACTTACTTTCAACCAATCAAAATAAATTTATTTAATCATGAGTTCTTAATAATGTGTATGACAACTATTATTTTATTATCATTTTGAAATGTAACCCATTTTAATTTATGTATATTCTGCAGTTACCTAGTTCTTACCATGATATGTGCATTGTGAACATGTATGCACAATCATATTCATGGAAATGAATTAATTACCAACTGACTCACTTTCAACCAATCAGAATAAATTTATTTAATCATGAGATCCTTTGTACTTGATTTAATCGATTAAAACTTCTGCCCGCAAAAGCTGTTCGGCTCCTGGTAATCACGTTTTGAACAGGAAAACTGATTGATTTAGAATAATGTGACAATAATAATGGAAATACTGTGGTTGAAATATCATTTGTTTGTGTCGTACGACACGGATGAGTTCATTTAAAATTTGTCAAAACTGGAAATAACTGTCCTCAAGATTTTGGCATAATTTTGCAAGATGTCATTTTGTTTTGTCGATATTCCATTACTTTATCAACCGACTGTGTCTAAGTATCTCAAGCTCTATTCAGACTGGGAAATCGTGACCACGTCCGACATTTTTGTGTTTCGCGCATTTAAGTTCAGTCATTATTTATTTCTCGAGAAATTTTCATTGCTATTGACTGTTAAGCTCTCTAGTCACGCTTAGAAATATGTTACCTGCTTTAAAAGATACGAAAATAACATTAAGAAAACGTGAGCAACCATTATTGAAATACTATTCGAAAAAAAAAGAAAGAAATAGAAATAATTTACCGGAACTCTTCATCGATAATAGGAATCCAATAAATGGTAAATAAACCACATCCAACAAGTTCATTCCTTTTCAGCAACATTTGGCCTAATTTAGAATTCGGGCCTCGTTTAACTATGAACGATATTTAGAAAGATATGACTGTGTATTCAAGTTTCACCAAATTGATGTCGATGCTAAATATGCTTGATAAATTGATCAATAATCTTCACAGCAAAACAAGGTACGGTGACGATGGCATATCTACAAAATTGCTCAAGTTCATTAAGAACCCTTTATTTTACCGCTTAACTTGCCTGCAGAGCAGACCAAGTTCCATGTTACTACACAGCGGAGTAGACAAAATACGCAGCTGGGGTCTGCTTTGGAGGCAACCCCTTAACCTAATTATTGACCAATCTCTGAGTACTGGCATACTTCCCAATAGACTGAAAATTGCCAGAATAATCCCAGCAAATAAAAAAATGACGAAACCCTTTCCATTATTTATCGTCCAATATCCATACTTCTGTTTTCTAAAGTCTTTTGAAAAAAGGTCAATCAACTGTATGAATATTTCAAAAAACATAATTTATTATGTATGTCAGTATGGATTGAGAATGGGACATTCGACATAATTTTTAGCCATTGAACTAGTGGATGAACCGCACAATAAATGGATAAAGGAGAAATATCCACAAACATTTCCCTTGATTTATGTTAAACATTCGACACACCAGATCACGAAATTTTACTGGATAAGCTACAGGAAACAGCTGTACGCATATCATGTGAAAAATTATAACCGTCAACGCCCATACAGATACTCTTTCTAAGCACTTGTAACTGCTAAGGATTGATGATATTTTCACGATCTCAAAATCTAGATAAAATTTAGCTTCAATATATCAACATAATCTTCCCACTAATCTTCAAAACGGTGTGATTTTCTTTCATTTACAAGGGAGTGTAACATCTGCTGCTATAAAGATGTCCAGCAGTATTTTTGGTAACTACTCGTTCCATTGTCGGATATGTTAGGTGTCGTACATGTCACATAATCATTATAGGAGGGCGGGGCCAAGGTCAGTAGAGACTTGTTATTTGACCAAGGTCAGTATGACAGTATAGCGTTGCTAACTGGCACCTGCTGTATACATACTCTGAACTCTTACTATGCAAAAATCCACAAGTGTTTGAGTAAAATTGCGCGAGTTATTGTTCTCAGACCCGGTTCAAAGATGACGAGTGAACCTTTCATTGCCGTTCCTGAACAAAGATGAAAGGCCGTCTTCTCGAACTCGTTAATTTTAATTCGCAAAAACTTACCGGCGGATTTCCCTCAAATAAACGGGGTTGGAAAGGTATTTGTGTGGAGTTTAAAAGTGTCCTTTTATTTTTCTCTTCGCCCACTAGTTGGTTTTAACCTTGTATACAATGTCAATGCTCAATGCATCCAGCTGATTAAGTGATGCCACCGTGTTTGAATGCCTGCACTTACGCAAATAAAATACATACAGCCAAATGAAAGGACACTTTTGAATTTTGATATATTGCCAATAAAATGGCATACTTGTCACAAGTTTGTTGTATACATTAAAAAAAGTTATTAGCCAAGAGCCCTGTGGTCTGAGATAAAAGACATGCTCTTCTTCATGGTTTGTTTTATTCAACAATTACAACCAGTATTGTCTCGATTTTTTCCCTACATATAGTGCAGAGCTAGAAAAATAAAAAAGTGTATACTTCTACTATGTTCATGTGAACAGCTTAAAAGTTACAGGGCCGTAAAGTTGTCCATGCTGATTTGCACCACATTTGTATCTCGCTACTTTAAATGCTCAGACAAATGCTGTTATAACCAATTCTGTTTCACCGAATAACCATGGCTATGCATTATTGAACTTTGTGTTGCTATGCTGTTTCCCCGGCCCAAGTTAACCCTCCGGACAAGTTGAAATAAAATGCTGTTTGAGTTGACTTGACTACAAAATAACAGCACATGACGGCCTCTTTCTCGATAAAATCTTTCAAACACGGTAATGCTCTTTCCTCGGCCCAAATTCACCCTTCACTGCAGACCAGTTGAAAGAAACTACTGTGTTTAAGTTGACTTAACTGCAAAATAACGGCACTCTTTCAGCCAGGGTCGATCAGTTTTGATTAGGGAAGGGCGGCTTGAAACTTTTTTTTTTATTTTATGTTTCATAGAAATTGCATTAAGTCGGGACTCGTGCCTTTTCAGTGGGGTCGGTCGGGTTTTGTTGCTTTTGTTGCATTAACTCTTTCAGTGTCACATTTTGGACTTATTGAACAGCTTTCCTGGGTGCGCTTTGGGCGCGAGGAAAGCTGTTGCCCTGGAGATTTATATTCTATGTAAACCATAGGCATGCTGGTACTTGATTGAAAAGTCTTTTTACAAGGAACATGAATCTGTCCTTCCGCAGGGTAAGTAAAAAGATAAAGACATGAAACGTGTCGTTATTTAATACACTGATGGATCTTGGTTGCTCAAAAACATACCATGGTCAAGAGCTTCAATAATGATAATCCATTGTTCCATGCACTTGAACCTGGTAAGCTTTGGGTTACCCTAACGGGATCAATCCATCTGAATATTCGTGTATAGTGGCACCTGCTGTATGTGGCCACTGCCGTGAGCAGCCACACTCCTTTTCATGGTCACATTGCTGGGACACCTCAATGTGACCACAAAAAGCAATGTGACTACTGTCCGCAATGTACTCATGTTTTCCCATTTACGATAAAAGGCTGTTATTGCTCAGACACTTATTAATTTTATTCTTATCTCCCGGGATGTACAGTCGTTGCTTTCTCTCCCTGTTTTCTAGCATTTAATACATCTGGTTATGTTTGTCTGTAGTTTGACAGGCAGGCTCAATGTGCGTATACAAGTCATATAATTTAAGCATTTTAAGGGAATTCTGTATCGATTAACAGCCAGAGACATCAAAATGTTCTCATACCAGGCTACTTTATAATGGTGAGGCACCAAATGAATAAGAGCATAAGTAACGCTAATTAGCTAAAGCTACCAAATGAATAAGAGCATAAGTAACGCTAATTAGCTAAAGCTACCAAATGAATAAGAGCATAAGTAACACTAATTTAGTAACTTCATAATAAAGTAATTAACAGATGATTACCACTAGTAATATGAGTGTAGTATTTTGCTTATCATCGATACGGACGATATGTCGATCATGTAATCGGGGCAGAAAATGTGGAGTTTTGGCCTTTTCTGTTCTTAAAATTGACATTTTGCAAGAGAGACAGAACGGTTTCATTCTTGCATTGCTAATAAAATAACGCTCTCACGGCTGCTTCGCCCCATCTGTTGCTTGTTTTCCAAGTTGATATTTGTATATTTATTTAATTTCCATGGTATTTAGCGCTACCACTGAGTGCAGTAAATAAGAATGTGCCAAAAATACCTGAAAAGATTCATAGAATCCAAGGCACATTCAGCTACTCACATTGGGGTAGTACAGCGTATAAACTTCAGCCACAGAGAAGCCCATTTTTACCCTCAAGAGATTCACCGAGAGTCGTTTCCGGTAGGAACGCAAAGAGGCAAAAAACGCAGCAGTTGTATTGTCCAATAAATACTTCACAAAACCAATCGGTTTTGTCAGAAAACGCTGGGCTTTACTCTGTTATTTAGCTTTTTTTACAATTCCAGGGAATCTAAACGAAAACCCAGGGATTTGTTGCAAAGTCTGAGTTTAAAGCTTGCAATGTTCAGTTATTGACAAAAAGCAAGGTTTTGTCAATTATTTCATCCAGAATTACATTCTTCTGTTATGTCATTTATAAAAAAAATCCAGATTTTTGTAAAAAAAAACCTGGGTTTCTGAGTGATATCTAAGGGTTTTGTACTTGCAATGTGCATTAATTCACAAAACCCAGGGTTTCGTAAACTTCACGGTACATCTCCCAACGTTGTAAATATGTATAGAGCAACCAATCAGAGATAGCATTTTATTCCCTGTGCAGTCCCTGGCCGTTGACTTGAAGTTGTTTCACGTACAAAATCCTGTTTTTTTGAACGATAAAACAAAAACTTGAATCAAAACCCAGGATTCTTTGGACAAAATCCTTAGTTTCATTGCAAGACCCTGGGTTTTCTAACAAAATCCAGGGTTTTGTGACTCATTTGGCAGTTTGTGGTGACTGGGTCATCACAAAACCTGGGTTTTGTTCTTCAAATTTTGCTCTGTGTGTTTGTTTGTTTGTTTGTTTTTTCAAAATTCACAGATCCCAGGGTTTTGTACTGAAACCATGGGTGCGGCCAGGGTCGATGGAGGTAAAGATTTTGACACACAAAACCCACTGCTTTGAGACAAGCATGCAGATGTTTGATTTGCTCAGTTTTTTACATTCTAAGCGATTTGTCAAAGTTTTTGACAAAGTATTTCACAGTCAAAATTCTATTTTCTCAAAGTTAGTGGTTGTAGGTAGTTGTTCAGATGTCCACAACTCTTTGAATTTTATTCTGTTAGAATATACAATTCCAAAAGCTAGATTTCCCAAACATGGTCTGAATGAGTAATAGATGACAACGAAACAAGTGCAGCACGGGTCATTTGAAACAATGACAAGAGCAAAAATGATTTGTGATCTTTGTAACATAATTAGTGGTAGCTTAAAAGCTGAAATTTCTAAACTGGGATATTGCCCAATCATCAATTGCTTCTGTATGTATTGAACACTTACATTGCGCTTCACCCAGATAATTATCATCCCACTGGAGTGCTGTGGTGCAATGTTGTTTGTATGACTTGTCTTGTTGTCAGCTTGTCTTTTTCAGTTTTTTTTTCAGTCACAAATTGTACTACTGGAATGAATGCTCTAATAAAGATATAAAATGGTAAGAAGAATTGCCGAAACCAAGATATTTGAATTTGAATTTCAGATTCCTAAGACATCCAAATGTGAATTGAAGATATCTTAACTTGAAGATCCGTCAAGATATCCGCTATTGAAGTCAAGATGTCTTGAAATATGAATTAGTAGTGAATGGATACATATCGGTTATTCGAATTCAAGATATTTAAACTTACTTCAACAGATGCCACTTCGCTGCTGGTCACATGGATATGCAAAGAAGCCCGATGAGGGCAATAGGACATGTGTAATGGCCTGCAGTGAAAAAAAAGGTATCAAAACACAATATCAGAGGTGCGTATTAAGAGTATTTAATCTCAAAGTGTTAAGAACTCTTTTATGAGCTTTGAGCATGATTTGTTCAGACCTAGCATACCAGTTACAGACTCAGCATCAGTTTGTATTGAGAGAGTGCCAAGTCTTCACAACAATATTGGGTTTGGAACACGCCCAATGCCTCCCCACCATTATCATTAAATGGAAAGGCAGAGAAGTTCAAAAATCAGTCACAAATGATTTCTTTAAAAAAATTCCAGAACCTACAAAAAATATGTTACTACATCTTATTACTATTACTGAACACACGAAACACCCTCACTCAAAGAATGGACACCAGCCGTACAGAAAACACTAGACACATGAAGCAGCCAAACTGACAGGGTGACAGCAGCCAGACACAAGAGCACACAATCAGCATGCAGTCTTCTTGGGCCTGGCAACAGAACCACCTTGTGAAGCAACTCAAAACGGTCTTGGAACCATCACGATTATTCCTTTAGCGTATGTGCGCCACGATGGCTTGCCTGATGAACAGCCACTCGAGAACGCAGGCACCCCGTTAGCTCAACCAGTGTACAGGAGGCGATAACTGCTCCAAAGTCATCCAGTGGTGACCCAGCTCAAGAGCTGATTACTGCTTCAAACCCAACCAGTTTATAACACAATATAGGATGTTATCATATGATTACTGCTCAAAACACATCAAGTGATAACCCATCCCAGGGACTGATTTCTGCTCGAAACCCAACCAGGGACAACCAAACCCAGGACAGGATTACAGAACGTAGTGAAACCCTCACGACCCCACAGCACCCACCCCACACCCCACGACCCACACCTCACAGCCAACACCCCACAGCCTACAAACAGGTAATTTTAAAAGTTACATAATGTTAGAAGTTTTATCAACAAACGAGCAAATGTTTAAATTTGAATGTACCACCATCACAAGATTTACTTTATATGAGGGCTGGCTGGAAAGTTCTTAGCCTAAGTGTGATACCTCAATCAGATTGAAACGCACTTTGCCACCAAGTGCAATCAACTAATGAATCATAGACATAAGAACTGCAACTGTAGTGTGATTAGTATCTTTGTACCACACCATCTTGTGAACCTATCCATCGAAATCATTGGAAATGGACAAAACTGGCTATAGGGCAGTCATCAAGTACCCGCAAGTGAAAGTGAAAGGGCTCACTCCAACACAGATACATGCCGACATGGTGTTAACTTTAGGGGACAATGCCTCTTCCTTTTCCACCTTTAAGGAGTGGGCTAGGGAATTTAAAGCATAGCAGAGAGAACCTTAACAATGGTGTGCGGCCAGGAAAGCCTTCAACAGCAACCATTCCCAATAACATTTACCGGGTGCATGACATAGTGATGGCTGATCGACGATTGACTACGTGACATAGTGCCAGTGTTGTAGGCATCTCTCATGAGAGGGTTGAGTACACTATCACCAAGAGTTGGGAATGACAAAAGTTTCTGCAAGATGGGTGCCAAAGCTCTTGACAGCGGATCAGAAACATGTCAGATTCCGGGCGTCGCATGACAATTTATGCCATTTTGAAGCAGGTCGTGATGATTTTTTTTGCCTGATCATGGATGAGACCTGGATTCATCACTTTGGACCAGAAACCAAGTCCGTTTCTTCTGATGGAAACGTGATGCCTTCAGACTTTGGGGATTCCAAGGGTATTCTGCTGATGGCTTATCTTGAAAAAGGTCAGACTATCAGTGGAAGATATTATGCTGACTTACTGAGACAGTTGCGTCACGCTATCAAAGCTAAGTGACAGAACATGCTCGCAAAAGGAGCCTGTTCCACCAAGACAATGCTCCTGTTCATAAATCGGTGTTTGCCATATCAGCAATTCATGATTGTGGCTTCAAACACATTCACCATCCTCCTTAGTCACCCAAATTAGCCCACCAGACTTCCACCTGTTTCCCAAAATGAAAAAGGAACTGGCCGGTCGCCGTTTTCCTAGTAATGATGACGTCATTTTCGATGTGAATGACCTTTTTTAGGGTGGCTGAAGAAAATGTCTTCTTGATCGGCACCCAGGCCTTGCAGCATCGCTGGCAAAAGTGTGATAAGGCTATGCAGTGAGTGGTGGTCAGTGATGAATGCTTGTTTTTTAAAAGCGTCTGACCATTCAAGCGAGACAAAGCTGAGTATCTCCCTGGGACTGGGCACTGGATGCCCTCCGTCTGACGCATGTGTACTCGTTCAAACTACAATTAATCCTTCATTACACAGTGGCTCAATTAAGGTGGAAGGTCTGAAGCCGCACCTTCAGATAACCTCTAATTACTTTTTCATATTTTGAATAGTCTGATACTTAAACTACATGCGCCCCAAAAATCAGATGTGTGAACATAAAATTTATATGAGATAATTGATCTCTAGACTTTTGTTTACAATAAAAAGTTTAAACAGTGACGGACACATGGCTTTGTTTGCATGGGCATGATAATGAACCATGTCACTGTTTGCACAGTCATTAGTCCATGACCGCTGGAAACCAATTGAGCTATTGACAAGGGTCACTCACAGGAAACCATTAGCCGTGGAGCTAAGAAAGGAACCAGTTCAGACTAATCACTACCATTGTTCTGATTACTTTGAAATTCTCTATTGATGTAAAAACAAATTAGCACAATCCACTTACTGGTCCCCAAATATGGAAAGCCACATGTGAACCCACACCCGAACAAGCCAAGTGTTGTGTTCCCAAGTTAAAAAAGTCGAGATTTAAGCCACAAAATATACTTTTGTTTAATGACAACATCACAGAGGTAAAGCTACAAGTTTTTTTCACACAATAATTAAAACACAGGACAGAAAACATGAGTATGTGTCATATTACAGCCATAAATGCGTAAGAATTGGCAACTTTTTCTTTCAATGCGATTTTCTTGGAACTGTTTTTTGCTCAACCTCTGCAATTTGTGTCTCGCCTCACAAACGTACAAATTGCCTTATCACATTAAAATCAAAGGACATTAAAAGAAAAATATCATATCCAGGAACGTTTCCCAGGATTTTTTTTTCTGACAACCCCTTCCGTGACTTTTGCAGCAATTTATAGGAGGAAAATGAACAACCTGTCAGAACTAAATTAAAAATTTTATAACTTTTTATTTATGCTATTTCAGGACTAACCATTGAATTCGATCCTAGACATGGATATATATTTTAAATTAATTCTGATTTCAACTGGAAAAAAAAAAAACAATTTTGTGTGACTTCTGCGCGAAAAATGTGAAAATCGTACCATGTCAGAAATAATGCTATAAAATCTCAAAAAATTCCAATCCTGCAAAAAAACTCTACGGATATAAATCTATGGATATGTAGTAATCAGAAAATATATAGGTTTAATGTACTTGTGAAAAAATTTAATGGGTAATTGCGATGCAAAGTTGCCAGTCTCGCTGCGCACTAGCTTCACAGCTTCCACCTTAACAGCTTCTGAAGAGGGGTGCGTTATGACCGCTCGCTTGTCTGTATTATAAAAAACGCAGTGTAGACCGCCCAGCGCTAATCTTCTGGCGTCTATTTCAACTTGTTATAGACACGTTCCAAGCTACTTAGCTACGTTTAGGGGCCTACCTGTATTATAACACAGTATAAGGCTACAAAGTATGTGGCGGGTTTCTCTTAAAAAATTTATTTTGCAATGAAATAAAATAAAATGCAAGAGACAGTCCAGTATAGTATACTGACTGCACAATACTGAACTCGACATGTCATATCAGTACAGCTTGTGGCGCTTCCTAGCGAGACAAAATGACCTTTTTTTCTGTGATAGGGATCATCCACCTGGCAGTGATGCTAAGATACAAGATGCAGTTCTTTATTTTTAGTCGGCACAAGCAAACATACAACGTTATCTTAAGGCTATTACAACCAACTAAAGAATAAAAATAGCCCAGGCTAAATATAATAGATACATAATATATTAATAGAAGTAAAAATTCATAACCTTTTAATAATAACAGTCGCATATATAGTTCTAGGAAGTTAGAATAACACAATACATAAAAGAAAATGATAATGAAAATGAAGTGGTGAAAAAAAACCTGGAAGTGAGTAGAGATGAAGCAGTTATTAAAATCTAAAACATACATATAATGATAAGAAAACATGAAACATATGGAAATTAAGAGATTTAAGAAGAATAATGATAATTTACTATATCTCAAAGGGATTCACCAATAGATTCATTTGTAAGACATACAAGATATCCTGCTCAGCCTGACATGTAAGACTATGTAACTCACCGGCAAATATGGCAATTGCAAGAATCTTCAAAGTTCCAAACCTGACTCAATCTTTTAAATTCAGGGAGTGGAATTGCATTCTTGGTTTTATTAGGTAAAACATGAACTTCATCAGGACAAGGTTACCAGCACAGTAGAAAAATGTGGCTCCATCCCACATAATTAAAATGTAAAGAAGGTAAACGTCCACAAGTCCATGTACAAAAGTGCACTGGAAATTTATGTATCTTGAAATCAAGTCAAGCAAGGTTTATAGGCCGTTCGTGACGATAGCGAGACGTAGAGTTGTCAAACACTTTCATAAGATAGAAGCATCAATAGCCCCCCCCCCCCCCCCGTGGGGTGGAGGGCAATCCGATCACTTTGCAATAAGAGTAGGCTCCGCGGGAAAGTACCCCGTTTTTGAGGCATTTGCCGCTCAAAGACGTCTCCCTTTTTCACACCATCGACCCAAAAGGCCCCCACTTTTTAATTTTCTATAGCAAAGGCTCTCAGATATTGCAATCCAGTTTAATTGCGGCGATAATTCTTCTAGTAAAACTTTGCGTCCTTGGTAGTTTCTCATTACCATACTAGTTCACGAGTCCCCTCCCCATTTGCACATTGATTCAGCTACCATTGGGCATGGGTTTTATACCTTTAGAAGAGCTTACCCACCCATTATTGTAAGTGGTACCCGCCCCCAACCTTCAATTATATTGTTTACGTGATGTGTTGTCTGCAATGATTCCGGTGTGGATCTGGAATGGAAAGCAACGATTGAAGGCGCAGTGATTTTTACAAATATAAATGTGAATAAAAATACTATTTTCTCATCTTTTTTTTTTTTTTTAGATCAGCTGATTTGTCCGTCAGCTGAGCTTTTATAAGGGTCTGTCGTCCATCCGTAGTCTGTCCACAATTCACACTTTCAACGTCTTCTCCAAAACCGTCAGCCAGATTCACTTCAAACTTGGTGGGAATGTGCCTTGGGTAGGTCTCTACCAAGTTTGTTCAAATGGTCACGCACCAGTGATTTTTTAATTTTTTTATGCATTTTGTTCCTTTTTGCGCCAACCTTACAAATATTCTTTTCCAAAACTGCACACTCAATTGGTTTGATATCACACAGGAACACTCCTAGGGACTCTTAGTTTTTAACTTGTTCACCAGGTGGCTTTGCAATTTTTTTCTATTTTTTTGTGATTTTTTGTGTGCGACTTCTCCAGAACCGTCACCAAGATAAAGCTAAAACTTAGTGGACATATTCCTTGTGAAAGGGCCAAACAAAGTTGTTCACCAGGTGGCACTACTGTGGATTCCTGATTTTTTCCGATTTTTTTTTTTTTTTTTTTTTTTACATTTTGGTACTTATCGGTAAATACACCTTTCCTATTGATTGCTATGTACGTCAATGGGCACTCTAATACACATTCACATTTTCGACTTTTTCTCCAAAACCGTCATCCAGATTGACTTCAAACTTGGGGACAATGTACCTTGGGTAGGTTTCTACCAAGTTTCTTCAAGTGGTCGTGCTCCAGTGATTTTTGGATTTTTTATGATTTTTTTTTGTTCTCTTTTTCGGACAAATCTTAAAAAATCTTTTACTCCATAACCGCTCACCCAATTGCTTTGATATCACACAGGAACACTCGCAATTATTAATTTGTTCACCAGGTGGCGCTGTAATTTTTTTCTATTCATGATTTTTTTTGCATGCGTTTTCACTATTTTTGACTTCTTGAGAATCGTCACTCCGATTAAGCTGAAACTTTGTGGATATGTTCCTTGTGGAAAGGTCAAACAAAGTTGTTCAGTCGGCGACACTGCTGTGGATTCCGGATTTTTTACTATTTTTTCCGCCTTTCCTATTGCTTACTATGTACGTCCATGGGCATACTAATGCTAATTCACATTTTCGACTTCTTCTCCTAAATATCATCACCAGATTCACTTCAAACTTGACAGCCATGTACCTTGGGTAGGTTTCTACCAAGTTTGTACAAATGGTCACGTTCCAATGATTTTTTTGGATTTTTTATGAATTGTTTGTTCTTTTTGGGGACAAATCCAAAAAAAGTCTTCTCCGAAGAAACCGCTTACCCGATTACTTTGATATCACACAGGAACACTCCTAGGGACTGCTAGTTCTTAATTTGTTCACCAGGTGGCACTGCAATATTCTTTCTATTTTTGAATGATTTTTGTTTCGGTATTTTCAACTCCTCCAGAACCGTCCCTCCGATTTAGCTGAACTTGGTGGATATGTTCCTTGTGCAAAGGTTAAACAAGGTTGTTCACCAGCTGGCACTGCTGTGAATTTTTAATTCTTAATGATTTTTTTTCATTCTTGTATTAATTGGTAAATGAACCTTTCCTATTGATTACTATGTCAAATTTGGTAGGGATGTGCCTTTGATAAGTGTGTACTTATTTTGTCCGATCCAAAGTTCACAGAACCGAAAGTGTGATAAATCTCCAGGTCAGTTGACCATGGGCTGTTCACACAGCCCTCTTGTTTTTAAAGTGCATCGTATGGTTAGAACAACCCATGAGTCACCCGTGTATCCTATTTGTACATCAAGATAACCTTTAATGCTTCTTTTGGTGACCCACACGACAGTGCCTTATGTAACAGGTATGAACCATAAAGGATCTCTGTTATCAGAGGCTCATATATCAGCTTCATCTCGGGTAAAGCAACACGTGTCAATACTTTGCACTTGGATCCAAAATGCTAAAGGTGTTGCTTCTTGTTTCTGTTGTTCTGTTTACTTCAGGAGGTAAGTTTTTAAGGATCCAAATGAGGCTGTGCTTGCCTCAAAGGTGTATCAGCAAAATGTGGACATAGTGATTTATTGTAGATTATAATTAAACAAGTAGTTTTTATGATTGTCGCAAAAAATAAGTTTATATTAGTAACACATGGTAAGTTGTGAATATGCTGAAAAGTGATCAAATAGTTTGTTTCTTTGGTTCTTGAGATACAAATTGTAGAAGTTGACAAGATACAAGTCAATTTAGGGCAAGTTACCTTCAGCGGAGGAAAATTTAAACTTATAAAACTGGTTCCGTTCACTCCACATCCTTGAGACTGGTGCATGTCTTACAGACATAATGATTCGGCATTACAGTGAAAACTGAGGTAGCATGGAAATCCTGCCTTTAATCCCACAGTGTTGCATTGGTCTGCTTGTTGGAACCGCTGAAAGGCCTGTGCGGGATATATGCAATACTTGGAAGACCTGCCCGACTTTCCTTTATGAAATACAGCCATATTTTGAAAAAAAAATGTTATTGACGTTAAGAGTGTCTGGTATAGTAGCAGAGTGTGCTTTAAAGCATCGTTGAAGCTTCAATATATTTCATTTTCACAGCCGTAAGAATTATGTAAAATCAACACACACACACACACACACACAGACACACACACACACACACACACACACACATATATATATATATATATATATATATATATATATATATATATATATATATATATATATATATATATATATATATATATATATATATATGTATATATGGAGTAACAATCCATATATACCATATGGAAGCACGCTTATCCTCATCTGGATTTTTTGGTGATTTTTTTGTCTTATTCAAAGGGTGTATGGATTTATATGACCATTAAAAATTACAATGCACTAAAATTAATTTTATCACTTTGTACGTCTGCAAGTAAATTAATGCCTAGAAATATGAACAGAGAAAAATGATGGGGACGCTAATTAATTCTAATGTTGGCCTCACCATTTGACCAATGTGTGAATTGAGTCAAAGCAGAGCACGCACTCATCCTTGATGAGGGCGCCGACAGACGACCAGTGCCCACCTCTGCTCTCCAGCGTATTTTGTCATTTTGTCAATTCCTGGGAATCCCCTGTCGCCAGGGACTCCTTTTTATTGATCTTATAGCCGGTCCATAGCGACAGATCTTAGGCAGCTCATCCAGTCTGTCTGGCACAGAAGGTGCACAATGAGAAAGATCTGAAGAGCAATTTTATTCTTTTTTTTGATACAGAGGTGTCCGCACGGTCTCCGGACTGCTCGTTGCCGCCTGATACTGGTCCGTGTAAAGCACTGTTTAGGATGTACTACTACAACACAGATATGAGAATGTGTATCATGTTCCAGTACGGAGGATGTGAAGGCAATGCCAACAGATTCACAACCCGGGAAAAATGCGAGCAGAAGTGCAAATGATTCATCAATGAGAGAGATCCACTCCTGCATTGGCTAAGGATTTTCAAAGCAGAAGATTTACAGTACATTATTACACAGACTCTGAGTTACATAAAGCCTGAACATTGACTTTTACTCTAGGTTTTACTGTTAGAATATCAGAAACGAATATGGCTTTGATTATCTCAAAACTTGTGTGTTGCATCACATCATGGTGAACGGTTTGGCTAAACTTACTAGCAGAGATAAGTGATGTCAGAAAATTTCCCAAAGAGTCTATTTGAAAGTTTGTTTTTATTTTTGTTTGCAGTACAAACAATTGTTTCGGTTACAAAGGAAAATGTAGCTCAGATGAATAAAATATAGTTACAAGAATATGAGAGTTACGTGGTTGGATGTGCATAAATGATGAAACTTGCCAATGGATCACTACATTAAATTTAGTCCCACATCCGTCCCTAGAGAATATAATTTCTTGCACTTCATATTGCAAGAAGACATTTTAACCAGCTGAGTTGCTTGGTTCAGTCATCAAATGACCTTGGTGATGTAGAGGGTTATTTTTCGCATCATCGAAACTTGCACCATGACCATACCTATAAATCAAAACTTTGCCCTGAATTGAAAAACACAAAATATATTAATGGTTCAAATTACATTCATAGTAATTTGCAAATTATATATTAAAAAATCAAGGTCAATGTCAGCCTAGAATATAATGTTCACACCAAGTACATTGCACAAAATTTCGATAATTTCACAAAAAGCTAAATTTGGTGCTAACTGCAGTTCTTGAAATCTGGGACAAATTTTAACAATAAATATTGTGATAGGTCTGATGCAAGAACGTTATGCTCAAGTTTATAAGTTATCTTAAGCTGGAATCCTGGAAAATATATCCCAAGTAGTTAGCCCGTAATTTGAACAACACAGGGTTTTCTAAATCCAATTGCCTATTCTGGCCACTAGGATTGCACAGAGATACATCACTGTACTTTGCTAGGAATAGGACGGCAAAAGAGATGGATCATCATGCAAACAACATGGACAGTGAACGGGAATATTACACCGCGGGGATGTCTATTCGAAAATAATTTATTTTCATAACACCCAGAGGTCGCCAACCCTGCCTACAATTGTAAGGTGCCCGGGCTGTTCTTCCGATACACAGAAATTCGTATATCTGAAGAGACACTAATGTATGATAATGCTGGAGGCTAGTTTCGATATCTTCCCATACATGTTAAACTCGTCAATGCGGGTACATCAAGGTAGCTTGACAGAACTTTCAACAAAGGAAAATCATAACTGTGAAAAGCAACCCTGCGAGTGATTCTGAGCTGAATTGTCCAGAGCCCGTAACTGCCTTTGGAAAGGTTCGTATTGGGTCAAATAACAAAATCTTCTACTTGGGACTTTGCATTGCATTCACAATCATTAATCCACTGGAGCTGAAACTACCACTCCGATCAGACTGGAGCTATGGCTCAGGGGCGGATCCAGAACTTTTACAGGCGAGGTGCTGAAAACCTGAACAGAGCGAGCTGGTTGCGAGCGCTTAAGGGGGGGGGGAAGCTTCATTAGAGGGGTTCCAGGGGCATACCCCACCCACCCCCCACCCCCAAATTTTTTAAGTTGAGCATGCAAAATGGTGAAATTTGACACTTTCAGGGGACAAAATAATGCAATTTTGAACAGACAAATATTAATACAAACACCTTGAGATATCAGGTTGAAGATACAATTTTCTGATACATGGCATTATCAAGCTCCCTCATTTTTCTTCATTATATACATCATATTTACTAACTTCTGAATGATCCCGGTAGTGCCTCCTGGCATTCAATTCACACAACACTAGAAATTATTATCAGCAGGAAACGACATACATGTACCACGTGCCACCCAAGTTTAATGTTTGAAAGTAAAAGTACTGGAAATGCTCAGAAACATAAGCATCTCGGACATATGTGAAAGTCTGATCGTCTCATGTTACTGTTCATGTGTTTTATATGTTTATTGCTCTGTAATGTGTTTTGTTCCTTTTGACAGATTGCTGCACTTTTGTAACAGCGCAGTCAATAAACATTCATTCATATCAACTATGTAGGCACAGCCACAAGGGCAATGAAAATGGTCTGCATTCTTCACAGTTTACAGTACAAATTAGACTAACTTAGGTATTTTTGTACTTTTCCTCCATATGATCAAGTCGGGAGACATGTAAAAAATCGGGAGACTTGACAGGTCTCAGACTCACTGTTAGTTTGAAACCAGGCTAAGGCTGCTACTTTACTAGCAATTAAATTTTTATGTACATTAATTAGTGGTGTTTGCAGAGTTACTAAGAAAATATGTTTGTGTGTGTGTGTGTGTGTGTGTGTGTGTGTGTGTGTGCGGGGGGGGGTGTGTGCGGGTGCACCTCCCACACCCCTCTGGATCTTCTACTGCAACCTCAAAGCTATGCATGAAATAATGTGACTATTGAGTTACAACAGCAAAACACGAATATTAAGTTGAACTTTTTACAACCCATTTGAGATATTTGGAGAAATTATTATTCAGTGGACCCGTGTTTTAACAATCCCCGTGCTTCATATAAAAGTTCACATGCGGCTATGTGTGTTGAGACAAAGTAATGTATTAAACATCTTATGAAGTCAACTTTGACAAACTTAACATTAGCTACACCTACACAGCTTTGCTAGAAATCTTAGTCACATGAATTAACTTGTGCCTCAACTCGTTCTATCGTGCTAGGCACAAAGTTAAAGCTTGGTTAGACGCCATACTTTCACAAGACTTACATAACATAAAATTCGACGAGGTTAAGTCAGTTGTACATGTACATAAAGCAGCAACACATAAAGTCTGATGGGAAGTGAAACTTGGAAGCATAAAGTTCTGTATTCACAGAAACCTCCCGGGGTGGGAACACAGCCCATGTGTTACCGTTAATCATTCACTAGACAGTAGGACTTCTAAGTTAACCCTCAGGCCATCAGAGCCCCAACAGAATTCAAGGAACTGAAATTCCCCCCCCCCCCCCAAAGAGCGAGCACTTTTTGATTACATGATTTAGCTCAGATCCACAAAATGATATTTTAAGGTTGGTGTCTGAACAGGTGGAAGGCTTGCATCACATCTCTCATCAGAAGCTGATTGACATGGTCTGCTAAGTGAACATTGTCACGAGATATGTGACTTGTTCTGTCTATAAAATATGTGCTCCATGGCTTCCATCTGGTTGTGAGTTGTGAGCAAAGCGTGTTATGCATCTATTAATCTGAGACCATGTCAAGTCCATGGTGTGTTGGTCTTTAGCATCAACATAACTTTTCTAAGGTAAAATATTAGACCAAATTTTTTTTTCTGTCGTAGGGACCTTTAATTTTTATTTTGACAGCAGGTCCATAATTTGGCATCAAATAGGTCCCAATGGCTTGACAATAAATCATTTAAGCAGGCATGAACGCATACCTGGGGGAGGGGGGGCACTATCCAGATTAGGTATGAAATTATCTAGAGATTTAATTCTTGCTCCTTTCAGGTCAAACCTTGAAGTGCAAATGGGAGCTCAGCATTTGTTTCGTAGGTCCACTGTCAAAGCCACTACATCATGGCATGACCCTGGATCGACAAAAATTACAGCCCTGCAAACATAAGTGATACTTTTTACATATCACTGAGGGAGCTAGCTATAACTCTTGTGGGTGGGCAAATGTATGTTTTGTATGCTGATGATTGCCAGCGCCCCCAAATTTGGATAGCTCGGGTCCAATACCAGACGTCACACATGTTGTGGCCATGCCTATTCTGACGGAATGTGAAGTGTATAGAGCCGTGCCCAATTGTTGGACGTGCCCAATTGTCGGAAATCGTTGATAGTTATGCCAATCATCGACAAGACGTGTAAAATAGAAAATATTAGTTTAATAAGTACCGAGAGACTGATGTGGGATCGAAGACAAGTTGACCATTTTTGAAATTTGCATATTTTCAGCCACAATGTCAGCTTTTAGATAGAAAATGTCCATTATAGTCGGCAAGTGTTAATCAACACCCGTGCGACGCAGTTTGCAAAATTAAGTTTTAAATCTAATGTGTGTATTGAAATAAAGAGGTTCTCCCTTCAAGGACTGGATTTTATTTTCCAGGTGAACAAAAATAACGTGGAGCCAAATATCCTCCCGTGTCCGACATTTGGGCACACCTTTCTTTCTGCTCATGGCAGGATTTTCTCGATCTTCCCTTGTAAAATGTGTGCGCGTTCGCAATCCAAAGAGTGTGATTTAACAAGGAACATGCGCCAACAATCCACAGTGATTGGTCTTTTCAGCGGCACTGCCAAAGACATCAGTAAATGTAATTTTATTTTCAGCCTGACAATGAACGCAACCTGGCGCTTAGCTGCCCGACAATTGGGCACCCCAGAATATGTGCTTTGCAATCCAGACCTCAAAAGTGTAAAGCTTCAGTGTGCATTGAAATTTATACAGGGCCAATGGAGAAGTGTTACAATGTACAAATACACAGCCATGGGGCATGCTTGGCCCCAGTATAAAATAACAGAACATTAATTTCACAGGACAGATAGCCCTGTGAGACGCTAGTAAACTCATTATCTCAGTATGCACAGGCACATTATGCTGATTATTCTTGGCATGCTGCAAAAATATATGTTACCATTTTATGAGGCCATATGTCTTAAAAGTGCAGAAATCTTCATGTGAAAATTTTGCTTTTGCTGTAAATTTCCCAACCCTGAGGAAGGCAAAAAAAAAGGCTTGTTACGATGCCCATCTTTTGAATATTAGCAGAACTCAACTTTAGCAATCACAATATATCAACAATCAAAATCAGTACAAAGTAGTTAAACTGATCGCCACTGGTATTTCAACAGTCAAACAGTCTAGGGTTAATCCTAATCCCTGGTGAGATTATCCACAAGTACTGTCCCAAAGTTCCAAATCCTATGACAGGTGCCAAATGATCTGGTACAAATCCCACAGAGGTACAGTTTGGGTCCAATGTGGTACTGAAAGGTGTGGTGCTGATCCAATCCCACAGAGGTACAGTTTGGTTCCAATGTGGTACAATATACCAGTCCACTCAAAGACAATATCCACACTCCACAGGTACAAAGTGTAAATGGGTAGCACCAAACATACAAGTCTATTCCAGACACCGTCCACACTCCACTGGTGTAATGTAAACAATGGCTCACAGTCCCAATGGCTTGATGATACACGTTTTAATCCTTCAGAATTCTCTCTCTTCTTCTCCGAGTCAGAAAAACATTTGCTTTATATCTAGACACAGAAATATCACCACTGTTCCAGAGTTTTCCAATTAGTCACACATCACAATACATTGAGACCTGTCTGGATCACCTCATATGAATGTAGGTCACCATTTTAGCCCATTCCACATGTGTACTAGTTACATGTGAGTCACCCACAAAACAGGCCAACTCAGTGACTCTTCAGTAACCCTCCAAAGTATTGATTGAACTCAATGACCCGGCACACACTGAATGAATACAATGACCTCTCCAAATGAAAACAAACAGCCTTACACATTTTCATTACAAGGCTATGGAAAAAGCTGATTTGAGAAGGGTGGCCTCATACGTGTTGTAGGTAATATGAATGATTGTCATAATCAATTTTGCCCAAAGGTTCAATGTAATGGGGTGTCTGGGGTCTGCCATGGAACCTGTACTGTGCCTAGTCCATTCCAATACCTTCCCAATTAGGAGTTCTCTTTTTGATCTGGTTGCAAATTTATTCTGTGTATATATATGCAATTGCTGATACATAACAGGCTATGGTAGAAGCCTGTTATTGGGGACATATAACATTGAAGCAAGCTGGACATCTTGGCCCATATACCAGGGGGAGCAGGTGTAGGGTGTGGCCTTGCAGCTAACCTCTGATTGATTCTGGTAAAAAAATGATCATTGTTAAAACTGCTGAGCTAGATTCCAGTCATGTTCCTGAAGCCTTTAATGTGATGTGATTGGAAGAGTATGTTATACTGAAGACCAACCAAACCAACTTCCTGACCAGTTGCAGAGTTTGGGGACATTTCGAAGATTGTGTTAATGATCCAAGTAACTGCTGAATTGTTGCAAAGATAACGAATTTTCATGTTTGCTACCTTCTCTGCCAAAACCACGACTCGCAAAGACTTCCTCCCATCTGCCTTTAATCCACACCCAATCGAAAAAACTTCCTAACCCCATGCTCTTACACGAATTGGATACTAGGTTCAAGGCTTCAATTTGAATGGAAAGATAAATGGCATACCATTGTAATGTTCAAGGAAATTAAGCCTAAGACACATATCCTTTTCAACTCCTGTGCCAAGCACTATGTTTGAATTACCCCCCTCCATCCCTCTATTGAGGACTACTAAACATTGCAAGAAAGGTCTCTTCAGTCGAATTGCCTTACATTGAAAATTAAGGAAACCAAGTAGACTTTGTCTATCTCTGGAGGCTGGAGCCAACATTCATAATGCTTGTTTTAATTTCATTTAACAAGCTAATAGTTAATCTTTGGACACTCTTACCTGCTGTCTGCTTGTGTCAATAGCCAACACCAGGAAAACAAGGCATGTACAAGACTGCATTGTTTTGTCACAGGCGATTGAGATGCCCAAAAATTTGCACCAAATGGAACTGCCATGTCTGATAGTATTTTCGAAAACGAAAATCCAAAAGCTCAAAGTCTGCTTTCTGGTTTTTGTTATTGTCTGGAAGCTTCCTTCAAATCTGACTTGCTGCTCAATCAATATGTGAGATGTTGTAATTTTATGTGCATGTATATTGGTTGACTTGGTGATATGTTGAAAGTGTCATTGCAGGGTAACACATTGTTGTTCCTAATGCAAGCATTTGCAGAGCAACACATTAGTGCTCTATGTGAGCATTTTGCAGGGGAACACAATGGTGTCTGTACCCTTGGCACAACTGGGGTAAAACAGCAGAGACACCTACTTCCTGTCTTTGTCTCTGGGCACAACACCAGACATTTTGCTGGGGTATGGTGTGGTCGTCTGTGGTGCTGCAGTTTCTTGCTCCAAAAAGGTAATTTTGGCATAAGTAGTCCTTGCTATATTAACAGATATGTGTCTAAAATGAATGCAGAATTGTGTAATGTGAATTTGAACTGAGAATAATGTAAACTTAAGAAGTTCTGGTGGTTTTTCTTTGTAAGGTCTTTGTCTGCCCTGTCACAAATCCTTTGTCTGATTTGTAGCATGACAAGTACCATATTGGATGGCTATATGCCCATATTACAGGGTATTTATAAAGCTGTGGTTGAATATGTAACAGTACCTATGTGATGGTATGATAATTTTCTTTAACCAGAAATAGTAATTGAGTAATTGGATTATATTTGTATTTAGGAATATCTGATTGATTTTCATTAGGTTGTGCAGTGTTGGAGTGCTATGTGTCCACCATGCAGCCTAAGCAGTTGGCCAGTTATGTACAACTTTGTGTATTGGTATGGGCCACAGCCCACACTTAGGGTGAGGATTATTTTCTGTAATTTTGATATGGATGTTCATAAATTGAACTCCTTGTTGAAATGTGAACAGATTTAACATAATTTCATGTATAGTTTCATTGTTAATTTTGAGTCACTGCAAGCCTGTCTTGGTGTGCTATGTACATGTATTCACTGTGGTGATTAAGTAGAACTTAATACATGGTGCTACTTAAAAACTGGTTGCACACTGGATATTTGATAGTGATGACTTGGTAATATTTCGTAATCTATAGTGTATTGGCTATTTAGTTACGATGAAGTGGAACTTTGAAATTTGAGTCATGGTGAATTGAATACAGTACATTCTATTCTATGCTGTGAATTTCTGAATTCATGGATTAACTTAGATTGTGTACTTGCTGATTTTGTGATAGTGAGATGTATGGGACAAAGGCACGGTACAATGTAGATGTATGCAAGATGAATTTATTTATTTATTTATTTATTTATTTATTTATTTATTTATTTATTTATTTATCCATCTATTTATTTATTGGCTGAGAAATGACTTTCTATTGTATATCTCGGGTACATGTCATCATGTCAGACTGTGATCAACATATCTTTATTCATTTTTTTCCCTTTCAGGGTGTTTGTTTGTTGCCAATAAAACATTGAAACACAAGATCCTGCCTCTAAGACTTTTCGTCTTTACATTTGTGGCGCTGCGAGCAGGATCAATGAGTGCACTACCCCAGGTCATTAGGTGCACAGGACAAATTGGCAACCCCTAAGCAGTATCCATGTGTTACACATTGGAGCTACCAGTCGACTTTGTGGTACATTTCCTGTTGTTTGGTTACACCTAAGTTCTTGGCTGAGAACTATTCTGTTTGCCTGGTGGTTCAAGTCTACATGGTACCTGTGTTTGACTGGAGGTTTATGTTTCCTTTTTCAAGGGATGTGCATATAATCAACTCAGGCAGCATTGATGAGAAGTTCATGCAACTTTGTGTGTGTTGATCCAGAGCACATATTGCAACTTGTGACATCATTTATTTGCATCTGAGTGTACAAGAACCATAAACATTTCCTGCAGTATTGTGGTAGCCATCTTTCACTTTCACATGTATTTTATTGAACGTTTACATGAGATGTACTTATGATTACTATATATGCTATATTACTTTGTATACATTGGAAGTTGTCATGACAGTTACTTGTCATTGCTATGTCACATTATTTTGTGCGCATTGAATGCTGAGAGATTTAGTTGTGATTGTTACCATGCCATGTCATTTTGTGTGCCTGGCACATTACATATGATACAATTTGGACCATTTAGTTTGGTACAATTTGTGATAATTGCTCATAGTATTTGCTATACTTGTCTGTGATTGGAAATATTCAACTTGACGTACAACTTTGAGCATAGATCTATTGCATTTTCTTAGGGGTGATTATTTTACTGATATGGTCTGTGGCTGCTGACATGTTTTGCAGTTATCAGTAGATTGTGGCACTCTATGTAAATTGCAACACTTTGTGCTAGTGTGGAGTATAATCATGACTTGGGTAAGTATCGACTTGTGCCATTCTGGCTTATATTCCTGAAGTATGCAATTCCTAGTATTCTACCTCTGGTTCCTTCCATGGTTTACAGTCTGGGTAAGTATGGTTAGCAAAGCAGACTTCGATGCGCTGAAGGCTCAGTTTACTCAGCTTCAGGCTGATTATGCAAAAGTCAAGACTGAAAGCTCCACTGGAGCTAAGCAGTCTCCCCATCCAGTTTATGTTTCCACAACTAAATTGGAGCGCTTTAAGGGACATCCCACAAAACCAGAAGATCCAATCATAGAAGATTGGATTGCAGATATGCGAGGGCACTTAGCCGCTCGAAATTTGGAAGGAAAGCAAGCTTCTGCTTGTATCATAGAACATTTAGCTAGCACAGCTAAACTGGAAATCTTGGGCCGTGGAGGAGAAGAGTCAAACCCAGAGGACATCTTCTCTATTTTACTCAAAGTTTTTGGGGATGGCGATCTCTTGCCTCAATTACAGCAAAAATTTTATTCTTTTTTGCAAGAGAATACAGAAGATTTAGTGCAATGTTCATTACGTCTTCTTAGACTTTATGAACGCATTGCACAATTAGATCCGTCTTTCAAATCTTCGAAGAATGTTCTGCTGAAAGCCCGTCTGGCTGAAGCAGTACGTGATGAAGGTCTCAAAAGAGAACTTCGAAGATTAAATGTGGAAAATGCTGACTTGGACTTCTTTGATTTGAGGGACAGGTGTGTACAGTGGCTTGGTGGAGACCCAGGAAAGCCACATAAGGGTCAGTCCAAGGCTACTATTCATGAGGCTGCAGTTGAAAGTTCTCTAGAGGCCACTGTTCGTAAACAAGGTGAAGTATTAGATGCTATTCTCAAACGGCTGGACGGACTGGGTGAAAGACCCCAAAAACATGGAAAACGTCGCTGCTGGACATGTGGTTCACCAGATCACATAAAAAAAGACTGTCCCAAAAAGGAAGGGAAGGACTCTTTAAAATCTTAAAGCCTGCTGCAGAGAGCCATGTGGCAGGCTCCCAGTCTTGTAACAAAGGCTCAATAATTAATAAAGCTATAGGGGAGTGCCCTGTGATTGTTGTCTCTTTAGGTGGAAAGGAGGTGCATTGTCTCGTGGATACAGGTGCACAAGTTTCCACTGTGACAGAGTCTTTCTATGAGGAGTGTTTTGCTCAAGAAGACTTGATTGATGTTTCAACATTGATAAAGATCAAGGGTAGCTATGGTCTTGACATACCCTATATTGGGTACCTTGAGCTTTGTTTATCTTTGGCTGGTGAGGAATATCCAGGAATGGGGTTCCTTGTAGTAAAGGATCCCATTGACAAGGATATGAGGGAAAGGAAGTCTAAAGTTCCTGTAGTCATTGGTTCCAACGTACTACGTGATATCAAGAAACACTACACACAGCAGTGTAAGAAATCCAACATCTCTAATTCTGTACTTGAACCTATTTTAGCACTTTACAGTGAAACTCGAGTGTGCAACTCTGAAACACATTCTGTTGGAAGAATACGAGTTGCAAGCAAGCAACCGGTGCTGATCCCTGCTCGTTCTCTAAAAGTCATTGAAGGCACTGTGAAACCTGCTCAGAAAGGAGAGTCCTATTGTGCTGTAGTGGAGGAAGCAGTTTCTTTCACAGGTCCGAGAGGATTTGCAGTGGGTCGATCTTTGATTGAAGTTGATTCTTCAGGTAGAATTCCATTGCAAGTTGCAAATTTTAGCAGCGAAGATTTGTATATTTCCCCTAGAGCAGCAATTGGGACACTCTCAGAGGGATCTATGGAAACACAGGTTCATGTGTCTGATATTGAGCAAGATACAGTTTTTATTCAAGAAGTTTCATCTGTACAGCCAACTTCTGATCAGCTTTCAGAGCTAATTGGTAGGCTCAGCATTGGCAATATTCTTTCTTCAGAACAAATGGCACAACTGAAGGAAGCTCTTTGTCAGTATTACCATATTTTCAGTCAAAATGAAGATGATATAGGTCTTTGTGACAAGGTTACACATAAGATCCGTACCACTGATGACATTCCTATCAAGATTCCACATAGACGCATTCCTCCAAACCAGTGGCCAGAGGTGAGGGAATATTTAGAGCATTCTCTCCAGCGTGGCATAATACAGGAGTCCTGCAGTCCATATGCCTCTCCTGTGGTATTGGTGCGGAAAAGGGATGGCAAATTAAGACTTTGTATTGACTACAGAGCCTTAAATGCCAAAACTTGCAAAGATGCCTATCCCCTACCGCGAATAGAAGAGGCACTGGATGCACTCTCTGGTGCACGTTTCTTTTGTTGTTTGGACCTGGCATCGGGCTATTACCAGATTCCAGTAGCACAGGAGGATATTGAAAAGACTGCGTTCCGGGTGGGAACAGGTGGATTATATGAATATTTGCGCATGCCTTTTGGTCTTTGTTCAGCGCCTGCAACGTTCATGAGGCTTATGGACAAAATTTTTGGAGACCAAAACTTTCAAACAATGTTGATTTATTTAGATGATATTTGCATTTTTGGAAGTACTTTTGAGCAGACCTTAGATAGGCTAAAATTGGTTCTGGGAAGGTTGTCTGTCAATAACCTGAAGATCAAACCTGAAAAGTGCCATCTTTTCAAAGACAAGGTTAAATATCTTGGTCACACAGTCTCTGAGGCTGGTGTGGAACCAGATAAAGAGAAGGTCAGAGCTGTCAGTGAATGGCCCACTCCTCAGACTGTCAAAGACCTCAGGAGTTTTTTAGGCCTAGCTGGTTACTACCGGCGTTTTGTGCCTGGGTTTTCTAACCTCGCTGCTCCATTGTTTGCTTTAACAGGTGGTCAATGTCTTGGAAAGCAAAAGAAAAGTAGTGCTCAGCAGCTGCTGAAACAACCTCTCTCAGAAGTTTGGGATGAAAGGTGTGAACAGGCCTTTCTCAAACTGAAGGAGAAGTTGACCACTGCACCAATCCTTGGCTTTCCAAATTTCTCTTTACCCTTTGTTCTGGAAGTTGATTCTAGCATGGAAGGTTTAGCTGCTGTACTGTCTCAAGTACAAGAGAAAGGACCAGTTGTGATTAGCTATGCAAGCAGGAGTTTGCGTTCTAATGAGAAAACCATGCAAAATTATTCAAGCATGAAATTAGAGCTTCTTGGCTTGAAATGGGCCATCACGGAGAAGTATCGTGATTATTTGCTTGGGTCAAAGTTTACCGTTTACACAGATAACAACCCCTTGACGTATGTAAAATCTTCATCCAAACTTGGTGCTACTGAATTGAGGTGGGTTGCAGAATTGGCTCCTTTTGATTTTACTTTTCAGTTTAAACCAGGTAGAGCCAATAGAAATGCAGATGCACTCAGCAGAAAGTCTTTCCATGGTCCAGAACCTAGTAGCATTAGATTTGAGGGTATATTCATGCAAGTTCTGGATGATAGCAACCATGTTATTGGTGTCCCTGTCCCTGATACTCTGGTTGAGCAGTTCAGAGGGAGCACTCTAAAGGTCTGGCTGGAGGAGGTGCAGACACGCTCCAGTAATACTGGAAAGCTGAGCATGTCTACCTTGCCATCATTTCCTCGGCATGAGTTGAGAAAACTCCAAAATGCAGATCCAGATCTGCTCCCTATTTTCCAATGTTTTGCTAAGGGCAAACCACCACCTTTGAAAGAACTTATGCAGCTCTCCAAAGCATCTCGTAGGTTGCTCAATGGTTGGGACAGGTTAACTCAGGATAATGAGGGAATTCTTTATAGGACTGTTCAACAGTCTGGTTTGAATGTGAAGCAACTGATTATTCCCACAGCTTTTAGGAAGCAAATCCTTGAGGCACTTCATGATAGTGCTGGCCACCAAGCAACAGCAAAGACTTTGCAGTTGGCCCAATCTCGCTGTTATTGGCCAAATATGGCAAGTGATATAGATGAGTATTGCCGGAGTTGTGCTAGGTGCTTGGTGGCAAAAGCTGGCAAGTCTGTAAAAACTACAATGGGTTCACTGCTTGCTAGCAAACCATTGGAAGTTGTTGCCATGGACTTCACAGTTTTGGAACCTAGCTCTGCTGGTCTGGAAAATGTGCTTGTAATTACTGACGTGTTTACAAAATTTACACAAGCTTTCCCAGCCAAAGATCAGAAGGCTAGAACAGTTGCTAAAATTCTTGTGACAGAATGGTTTGTGCGTTATGGAGTACCAAAACGCTTACACTCAGATCAGGGCCGCAACTTCATGAGTTCTGTCATTCAGGAACTGTGTAGCATGTACGGAATAGTACAAAGCAGAACCACTCCATATCATCCGGAGGGTAATGGGCAGTGCGAACGATTCAATAGGACACTGCATGATCGTTTGCGAACATTGCCCCCGGAAAGGAAGAGAAAATGGCCTGAATATCTTCCGGAACTGGTTTATTCATATAATTGTACCCCACATTCATCAACGGGGTATGCTCCATATTATTTGTTCTTTGGTCGGGAGCCCACTCTACCCGTTGATCATATTCTTGGTTTGCAAGATGATGACACAGGTGGAAATGTGGATGATTGGCTAACAGAACATTGTGAGAGATTACAAAATGCCTTCACTGATGCCAAACAAACCATGGATCAAGAGGCCAAGAAACGCCAGGCTAGGCAGGTCTCTGATTCTAAAAGTGCTTCCTTGCCATTAGGAGCAAGGGTCTTTTGCAGGAACCGTGGCATGAAAGGGCGACACAAAATCCAAGATGTATGGAATTCAACGCCATACAAGATTATTGGTAAACCAGATCCTGAAGGAAACGTTTATGTCCTAGAACCTCTTGAGGGAAATGGTAGCATACGTACTCTCCATAGGAATGAAATACGAGATTCTCGTTGCTTGGTTCCTGAGGAATCTCATGAAAATCCATCAGTGCATTCTGTGAATGTTGATTCAACTCTGTCGCAGACTAGTGACATACCTTTGGCAGATGATTTCAGTGATTGTGATTTAGTTCTGGATCTGAATTCTGTCAGACAAAGTGCTGATACATCAGAAAGCCTGAATTCTTCTGCAGATAATAGTCACATTATTTCATGCATAGCTTTGAGGTTGCAGTAGAAGATCCAGAGGGGTGTGGGAGGTGCACCTGCACACACCCCCCCCGCACACACACACACACACACACACACACAAATTCAGGCTTTCTGATGTATCAGCACTTTGTCTGACAGAATTCAGATTCATAATGTGACTATTGAGTTACAACAGCAAAACACGAATATTAAGTTGAACTTTTTACAACCCATTTGAGATATTTGGAGAAATTATTATTCAGTGGACCCGTGTTTTAACAATCCCCGTGCTTCATATAAAAGTTCACATGCGGCTATGTGTGTTGAGACAAAGTAATGTATTAAACATCTTATGAAGTCAACTTTGACAAACTTAACATTAGCTACACCTACACAGCTTTGCTAGAAATCTTAGTCACATGAATTAACTTGTGCCTCAACTCGTTCTATCGTGCTAGGCACAAAGTTAAAGCTTGGTTAGACGCCATACTTTCACAAGACTTACATAACATAAAATTCGACGAGGTTAAGTCAGTTGTACATGTACATAAAGCAGCAACACATAAAGTCTGATGGGAAGTGAAACTTGGAAGCATAAAGTTCTGTATTCACAGAAACCTCCCGGGGTGGGAACACAGCCCATGTGTTACCGTTAATCATTCACTAGACAGTAGGACTTCTAAGTTAACCCTCAGGCCATCAGAGCCCCAACAGAATTCAAGGAACTGAAATTCCCCCCCCCCCCCCCCAAAGAGCGAGCACTTTTTGATTACATGATTTAGCTCAGATCCACAAAATGATATTTTAAGGTTGGTGTCTGAACAGGTGGAAGGCTTGCATCACATCTCTCATCAGAAGCTGATTGACATGGTCTGCTAAGTGAACATTGTCACGAGATATGTGACTTGTTCTGTCTATAAAATATGTGCTCCATGGCTTCCATCTGGTTGTGAGTTGTGAGCAAAGCGTGTTATGCATCTATTAATCTGAGACCATGTCAAGTCCATGGTGTGTTGGTCTTTAGCATCAACATAACTTTTCTAAGGTAAAATATTAGACCAAATTTTTTTTTCTGTCGTAGGGACCTTTAATTTTTATTTTGACAGCAGGTCCATAATTTGGCATCAAATAGGTCCCAATGGCTTGACAATAAATCATTTAAGCAGGCATGAACGCATACCTGGGGGAGGGGGGGCACTATCCAGATTAGGTATGAAATTATCTAGAGATTTAATTCTTGCTCCTTTCAGGTCAAACCTTGAAGTGCAAATGGGAGCTCAGCATTTGTTTCGTAGGTCCACTGTCAAAGCCACTACATCATGGCATGACCCTGGATCGACAAAAATTACAGCCCTGCAAACATAAGTGATACTTTTTACATATCACTGAGGGAGCTAGCTATAACTCTTGTGGGTGGGCAAATGTATGTTTTGTATGCTGATGATTGCCAGCGCCCCCAAATTTGGATAGCTCGGGTCCAATACCAGACGTCACACATGTTGTGGCCATGCCTATTCTGACGGAATGTGAAGTGTATAGAGCCGTGCCCAATTGTTGGACGTGCCCAATTGTCGGAAATCGTTGATAGTTATGCCAATCATCGACAAGACGTGTAAAATAGAAAATATTAGTTTAATAAGTACCGAGAGACTGATGTGGGATCGAAGACAAGTTGACCATTTTTGAAATTTGCATATTTTCAGCCACAATGTCAGCTTTTAGATAGAAAATGTCCATTATAGTCGGCAAGTGTTAATCAACACCCGTGCGACGCAGTTTGCAAAATTAAGTTTTAAATCTAATGTGTGTATTGAAATAAAGAGGTTCTCCCTTCAAGGACTGGATTTTATTTTCCAGGTGAACAAAAATAACGTGGAGCCAAATATCCTCCCGTGTCCGACATTTGGGCACACCTTTCTTTCTGCTCATGGCAGGATTTTCTCGATCTTCCCTTGTAAAATGTGTGCGCGTTCGCAATCCAAAGAGTGTGATTTAACAAGGAACATGCGCCAACAATCCACAGTGATTGGTCTTTTCAGCGGCACTGCCAAAGACATCAGTAAATGTAATTTTATTTTCAGCCTGACAATGAACGCAACCTGGCGCTTAGCTGCCCGACAATTGGGCACCCCAGAATATGTGCTTTGCAATCCAGACCTCAAAAGTGTAAAGCTTCAGTGTGCATTGAAATTTATACAGGGCCAATGGAGAAGTGTTACAATGTACAAATACACAGCCATGGGGCATGCTTGGCCCCAGTATAAAATAACAGAACATTAATTTCACAGGACAGATAGCCCTGTGAGACGCTAGTAAACTCATTATCTCAGTATGCACAGGCACATTATGCTGATTATTCTTGGCATGCTGCAAAAATATATGTTACCATTTTATGAGGCCATATGTCTTAAAAGTGCAGAAATCTTCATGTGAAAATTTTGCTTTTGCTGTAAATTTCCCAACCCTGAGGAAGGCAAAAAAAAAGGCTTGTTACGATGCCCATCTTTTGAATATTAGCAGAACTCAACTTTAGCAATCACAATATATCAACAATCAAAATCAGTACAAAGTAGTTAAACTGATCGCCACTGGTATTTCAACAGTCAAACAGTCTAGGGTTAATCCTAATCCCTGGTGAGATTATCCACAAGTACTGTCCCAAAGTTCCAAATCCTATGACAGGTGCCAAATGATCTGGTACAAATCCCACAGAGGTACAGTTTGGGTCCAATGTGGTACTGAAAGGTGTGGTGCTGATCCAATCCCACAGAGGTACAGTTTGGTTCCAATGTGGTACAATATACCAGTCCACTCAAAGACAATATCCACACTCCACAGGTACAAAGTGTAAATGGGTAGCACCAAACATACAAGTCTATTCCAGACACCGTCCACACTCCACTGGTGTAATGTAAACAATGGCTCACAGTCCCAATGGCTTGATGATACACGTTTTAATCCTTCAGAATTCTCTCTCTTCTTCTCCGAGTCAGAAAAACATTTGCTTTATATCTAGACACAGAAATATCACCACTGTTCCAGAGTTTTCCAATTAGTCACACATCACAATACATTGAGACCTGTCTGGATCACCTCATATGAATGTAGGTCACCATTTTAGCCCATTCCACATGTGTACTAGTTACATGTGAGTCACCCACAAAACAGGCCAACTCAGTGACTCTTCAGTAACCCTCCAAAGTATTGATTGAACTCAATGACCCGGCACACACTGAATGAATACAATGACCTCTCCAAATGAAAACAAACAGCCTTACACATTTTCATTACAAGGCTATGGAAAAAGCTGATTTGAGAAGGGTGGCCTCATACGTGTTGTAGGTAATATGAATGATTGTCATAATCAATTTTGCCCAAAGGTTCAATGTAATGGGGTGTCTGGGGTCTGCCATGGAACCTGTACTGTGCCTAGTCCATTCCAATACCTTCCCAATTAGGAGTTCTCTTTTTGATCTGGTTGCAAATTTATTCTGTGTATATATATGCAATTGCTGATACATAACAGGCTATGGTAGAAGCCTGTTATTGGGGACATATAACATTGAAGCAAGCTGGACATCTTGGCCCATATACCAGGGGGAGCAGGTGTAGGGTGTGGCCTTGCAGCTAACCTCTGATTGATTCTGGTAAAAAAATGATCATTGTTAAAACTGCTGAGCTAGATTCCAGTCATGTTCCTGAAGCCTTTAATGTGATGTGATTGGAAGAGTATGTTATACTGAAGACCAACCAAACCAACTTCCTGACCAGTTGCAGAGTTTGGGGACATTTCGAAGATTGTGTTAATGATCCAAGTAACTGCTGAATTGTCGCAAAGATAACGAATTTTCATGTTTGCTACCTTCTCTGCCAAAACCACGACTCGCAAAGACTTCCTCCCATCTGCCTTTAATCCACACCCAATCGAAAAAACTTCCTAACCCCATGCTCTTACACGAATTGGATACTAGGTTCAAGGCTTCAATTTGAATGGAAAGATAAATGGCATACCATTGTAATGTTCAAGGAAATTAAGCCTAAGACACATATCCTTTTCAACTCCTGTGCCAAGCACTATGTTTGAATTACCCCCCTCCATCCCTCTATTGAGGACTACTAAACATTGCAAGAAAGGTCTCTTCAGTCGAATTGCCTTACATTGAAAATTAAGGAAACCAAGTAGACTTTGTCTATCTCTGGAGGCTGGAGCCAACATTCATAATGCTTGTTTTAATTTCATTTAACAAGCTAATAGTTAATCTTTGGACACTCTTACCTGCTGTCTGCTTGTGTCAATAGCCAACACCAGGAAAACAAGGCATGTACAAGACTGCATTGTTTTGTCACAGGCGATTGAGATGCCCAAAAATTTGCACCAAATGGAACTGCCATGTCTGATAGTATTTTCGAAAACGAAAATCCAAAAGCTCAAAGTCTGCTTTCTGGTTTTTGTTATTGTCTGGAAGCTTCCTTCAAATCTGACTTGCTGCTCAATCAATATGTGAGATGTTGTAATTTTATGTGCATGTATATTGGTTGACTTGGTGATATGTTGAAAGTGTCATTGCAGGGTAACACATTGTTGTTCCTAATGCAAGCATTTGCAGAGCAACACATTAGTGCTCTATGTGAGCATTTTGCAGGGGAACACAATGGTGTCTGTACCCTTGGCACAACTGGGGTAAAACAGCAGAGACACCTACTTCCTGTCTTTGTCTCTGGGCACAACACCAGACATTTTGCTGGGGTATGGTGTGGTCGTCTGTGGTGCTGCAGTTTCTTGCTCCAAAAAGGTAATTTTGGCATAAGTAGTCCTTGCTATATTAACAGATATGTGTCTAAAATGAATGCAGAATTGTGTAATGTGAATTTGAACTGAGAATAATGTAAACTTAAGAAGTTCTGGTGGTTTTTCTTTGTAAGGTCTTTGTCTGCCCTGTCACAAATCCTTTGTCTGATTTGTAGCATGACAAGTACCATATTGGATGGCTATATGCCCATATTACAGGGTATTTATAAAGCTGTGGTTGAATATGTAACAGTACCTATGTGATGGTATGATAATTTTCTTTAACCAGAAATAGTAATTGAGTAATTGGATTATATTTGTATTTAGGAATATCTGATTGATTTTCATTAGGTTGTGCAGTGTTGGAGTGCTATGTGTCCACCATGCAGCCTAAGCAGTTGGCCAGTTATGTACAACTTTGTGTATTGGTATGGGCCACAGCCCACACTTAGGGTGAGGATTATTTTCTGTAATTTTGATATGGATGTTCATAAATTGAACTCCTTGTTGAAATGTGAACAGATTTAACATAATTTCATGTATAGTTTCATTGTTAATTTTGAGTCACTGCAAGCCTGTCTTGGTGTGCTATGTACATGTATTCACTGTGGTGATTAAGTAGAACTTAATACATGGTGCTACTTAAAAACTGGTTGCACACTGGATATTTGATAGTGATGACTTGGTAATATTTCGTAATCTATAGTGTATTGGCTATTTAGTTACGATGAAGTGGAACTTTGAAATTTGAGTCATGGTGAATTGAATACAGTACATTCTATTCTATGCTGTGAATTTCTGAATTCATGGATTAACTTAGATTGTGTACTTGCTGATTTTGTGATAGTGAGATGTATGGGACAAAGGCACGGTACAATGTAGATGTATGCAAGATGAATTTATTTATTTATTTATTTATTTATTTATTTATTTATTTATTTATTTATCCATCTATTTATTTATTGGCTGAGAAATGACTTTCTATTGTATATCTCGGGTACATGTCATCATGTCAGACTGTGATCAACATATCTTTATTCATTTTTTTCCCTTTCAGGGTGTTTGTTTGTTGCCAATAAAACATTGAAACACAAGATCCTGCCTCTAAGACTTTTCGTCTTTACAAATATACTTACAAGTCATCTTGATTGAGCAAGTTTCAAATGGATACACAGCTGACCCATGGGTTGTTCCAACCATACGGTGCCCTATAAA
>CAXHWN010000668.1:0-19000 GCA_964020975.1 Hermodice carunculata
AGTATTGGAACACATGGACTGCAGTCTAGATTTGTACAGCTATACACATGTCTGAAAGAGGCTTGCATACCTTGTGCTTTTATGTTCATGTTGTAGAAAATTTTTAACTTCCACACATATATTTCAGTTTAGGAAACATTTATCCTTATACTTTGAAAATAGCAAACAAAATAGCACAGATATATAAACATTTTAACAAAGAACAAATATATATATATATATATATATATATATATATATATATATATGTTAAACAACATTGTAATGCAAACTAGATATATGTAGCTGCTTGCTTAATTGTCTATTTCGGAGAGCAAATCCCTTCATGTGAAATGTACATTTGATTCAGCATTTATCAAAGATACAAATTGACTGTGTAGAAAAGGTCATAGTTGACTTTATTCATCTGATATCGCATAACTTTGTCAAAAATTAACATATCCACATTATTTTCACAAACTTTCATTGTCTAATGTCCAAATATATTTTGATAAAATTTTAAGCAATTCTATCATGCTGTTCTGGAGAAGAAGTCAAAAATAGCCTTAACACCCAAAAATTCATAAAAAAATAGGAAAAATCGCAGCGCCACCTGGTGGCCGAAATGAGAACTAGTTGACCCCATGTGCAATATCAAAGCAATTGGCCAGGTAGTTCTTGAGACGAAGAAAATTCTTTTTTTTTTTTTTTATTAATTAAAAAATTAATTAAAAATAGAAAAATTATTGCATCATCATCTCCTTCGCAAACTTGGTAGAGGTTCACCTGGGCAACATCCATGTGCAAAATTAAAACATTCCATAAAGCGGTTTTTGAGAAGAAGTCAAAAGGGTAAATACAATAGTGTAATATATGCACTATATATGTATATATATATATATATATATATATATATATATATATATATATATATATATATATATATATATATATATATATACATATACATGTATATATATATATACAGCTGCAGCACTTCCTTACAGTTGCGAAGTTTGATATCCGATAACTTTGCCTAAAATTAACATATCCATATTATTTTCGCAAACTTTCATTGTCTAATGTCCAACTGTATTCTGATAAAATTTTAAGCAATTCTGTTCAGCCGTTCTGGAGAAGAAGTCGAAAATAGCCTTAACAGACAATAATGCATATAAAAAAAATAGCAAAAAATCACAGCGCCACCTGGTGGCCAAATTAAGAACTAGTTGACCCCAGATGACCCTATGTGCAATATCAAAGCAATTGGCTTCGTAGTTCTTAAGATGAAGAAATTTTAATTTTTTTCAAAAAATAAATTAAAAAATTCATAAAAAATAGAAAAATTATTGCATCATCATCTCCTTCGCAAACTTGGTAGAGGTTCACCTGGGGATCATCCATGTGCAAAATCAAAACATTCTATGTAGCGGTTTTTGAGAAGAAGTCGAAAATATAAAAAGTCTAACGACAGACGGACGGACGGACAGGACGACAGATGCAAACGGATTCTATAAGCTCTGCTGACTGACAAGTCAGCAGAGCTAAAAATCCAAAAATCACTGGGGTGTAACCACTTGAGGAAACTTAGCGGACTACTACCAAAGGTACATTGTCACCAAGTTGGAAGTGAATCTGGCTGACGATTTTGGAGAAGTCGAAAATGTGAAGTGTGATTGGAAGTCTCATATAGGATACACTGCTAAGAATGCACTCATATGATACACAATCCAATATCTCAATCACTAAAAAGACGGAAAACATTCCGACTTGATGGAGGGAATGGTCTGGGGAGATCCCATAAGCACCTTATGCTGATAAATCACCCAGTCTCATCATGAACCACAGCCAGTGCTAACCTGTTGACGCTGCTAATGGGCACTGTATGTAATGTTCAATGATGGGCTCCCTCCTTTAACAAAGCACAACTTGAGTACCTTGCACCATGAACTCTCCTCAAGAAATTAGAACAAGCTGTCCTGTCCTGATGTAATAGGGGAAAGTAGCATGCATAGATAGATGTTATATTATCAACCCACAGATGTTGTACTATTACACAGTAAGACAATAATATTTCTCAAAAGGCAAAGTAACTGGCACAAATCCCACAAGTCACCCTCAGCCAAGACTTCAGATTATACCCATGACAAAGAAACTGGAACTGTAAAGTTAATCACTTACCACTATGGAACCCCGTCTGCAAGGAGCAGTCTAGTTTAAGACCCTCACAAAACAAACGATCAACCACAAACGGACGTCTCAATATACACTGCTAAGAATGCACTTATATGATACACAATCCAATATCTCAATTGCTGAAAAGATGGAAAACATTCTGACTTGATGAAGGGAATGGTCAGGGGGGAGGGGGGGGGGAGATCCCGTAAGTACCCTCTGCTGATAAATCCCCCAGTTTAATCATGAACCATGGCCGGTGCTAGCCTGTTGACTCCTCTAATGGGCACCGTATGTAATGTTCTATGATGAGCTCCCTTCTTAAACAAGCACAACTTAAGAACCTTGCACCATGAACTCTCCTCAAGAAATTTAGAACCACCTGTCCTGATACAATAGGGGAAAGTAGCATGCGTAGGACAGACATCAGAAGCAGGACGACTGAGCCTCTTAGAAACTCAGCCTGACTAGCAAGGCAGCTGAGCAAAAATAAAAAATCACATACTAATGCTCCTACACATGATATAGAATCAACTAATTTCTTCTAGCTTGTACTTACATCTACCCTTCTTACAATAGGTTTTTCTCCAATTATGTGGTACTTTGTGCCATTAGGCCTGAATATATAAGCCCCGGAGGCCTGGGCTGTGGAGTTGTGGTTGTCTCCTGCGGCAGCCTCATAGTACAGCAGACTTTGTGACCACTGCCCGTCCCCATTGATTACAATCAGTGAGCCTGTTTTGCCATCAAATCTCAGCTTCAGCTGCTGCAAAACAACACACAAAATTTAAAGACCTTTCACTTCACTTTTATTTTACACCACATTCAGTGAATTACATACAGCTTTCAATTTAAGGATTTCTGCCATAAATAATACGAAATAACATAATTTATTCCAAATACAAGTCACAATGATTCATTTCAGTGGAAGGAAAAGGGCTTATCCATTTGCCCAAGATAAGTAAATTTTCTTGTGGACAAGTTATTTTGACACTTGACTTGTCCAAGTTCATAATCTAGTCAAATTAAAAAGGCAATCAGAGATTGCTGGATCCATGCCCCCCTCGCCTCATTTCCTCTTTATAACCTTGCTAATCAAAGGTCTCATTTTGGAATGACTCTAGTCACTGAAAATAGGCTATCACCGTGACCCAGATACTTGACCTAGTGACCTACTTTCATGCATGACAATCCAGATACATAAGAGTGTGAAGTTTCATGATTCTCAAAGGACAACAAAATTACAGCCTGGGCATGAAGTGTAATGTAATTTTAGATGAATGTATCGCCATAACCCAGATACTTGACCTTGTGACCTGCTTTTGTTTCCTGACACACCTTTGCATCAAGACATGTGCGTGTGTGAAGTTTCATGAAGCTAAGTAGAATAGTCAACGATTTATACCAGACACCATTTTACAAGATTATGCCACTGTGACCCAGATACTTGACCAAGTGACCTATTTTTGGTACATGACACACCGCTATGTCCAAATACACCTGTTTATAAACTTTCATTGATCTAATTTGAAGGGCAACCAAGTAATAGCCTGAACCCAAACAGCAAAGACACATACTTGACCTAGTGACCTACTTTTGTTTCATGACACACCTTTATGTCAAGATACGTATGTGTCAATTTTCATTAAACTAAATTCACCAGTAAAAGAATGAAAGTCCGGACATGATTTTACAAGAATATGTCATTGTGACCCAGATACTTGACCTAGTTTTGGTACATGACATACCTTCAGGTCTAGATATATGTGTGGGTCAAGTTTCATGTAACTAAATTCAATAGTAAAGGAATTACAGCCCAACGATGATTTTATAACAATATGTCACAGTGACCCAGATACTTTACCCAGTGACCTACTTTTGGTTCATGACACGCCCTTATTACTAGATGCACCTGCATGTAATCATTAATCTAACTTGAAGGACAACAGAATTACAGCCCAGAGATAAAGTGTTATCTAGTTTTATATGATTGTTTCATTGTTCATGACACTAAGTTAAATAGTGAAGGAATTATAGCGCGGACATGATTTTATAAGGATATGTCACTGTGACCATGATACTTGACCTAGTGACCTACTTTTGATACATGACACATCCTTATGTGTAGATGTATCTGTGTGTAAAGTTCCATTGATCTAACTCATATAGTAAATGAATTATAGCCCAGACATGATATTTACAAGAATATGTCACTGTGACCCAGATACTGCACCTACTGACCTACTTTTGGCACATGACACACCTTTATGTCCAGATGCACCTGTGTGTAAAGTTTCATTAATCTACGTTTAAGGACAAGCTAATCATAGCTGGGACATGAAAAGCCAACAGACGGATGGAAAAAGTGATTATTATATGCCCCTCCTCCAGTGGGAGGACATAATAATTGGAATTTATTAAATTGTTTCATTGCTTATCTGCAAACAAGTGGAATATTTTTCTTATTCCTAATACGAAGTTTCAAACTAAATATTGCTCACCTCAGGTAACAAATAAGTGTATTTGAGCTTCACAGTCATACATGGCATTTGTTGCCACACTGCGGGATTAGAGTATTCAATCAAGTAAAACTGACCATGACATTTCTATAATAGGTTATGTCTTCAAGTATTCAGCTTCAGTGGCTTCCTGTTAGATCCAAGAGAACACAAAGAGGGAAATGGAGAAACGTGTTGGTGCATAGTGCACCATCTTTTCCAACACATGTAGATAAAGTTTATGTCTATGTGGCTAAAAGAAACAGGATATAACATATATGTATTATACATGTGGCATCCAGTGCCCTCTGTTGTGCCATACCTCGCCATGTAGTTCTATATCTTCCCCAGATTTTAATGTTGTAACTTTACTTTGCTGTTCGTTGTTCTTTAGTTTGGCTTCTCTGCCTGAAAAGTAAAGTTTGCACTTCATCATGAACAAATAAACCACTGCAAGCTCTAACCAATGAAACCTACATTTAATCTATGTCTCTGTGGGTAAAAGACTTTTTGAATACAAATGAGCAAAAATCTAGTCAACATACTGTGATACATACATGCATCTGTGCATGATTGATTTTGTAACTTTAATCCTACTTGTTAATATTGTTACTCCATCATACATGATGTTGGTTTACCTGTATGTGCAATCTCCATATCCCACAGTTTGCTGTGTTTCTTCTCTTTTTATTTTAGGGACACCAGGTCGACCTTATTTCCATTAATAACAGCCCAAAAATGTCAGCCTAAAATATGCCACTGTGTCACTACATAACTATATTACTTTACATGATGCTGAATGAATCCCATCCCCCCCTCCCATTTCTCAATGCAGCAAGTATGCTATTTTAATTTTATTCCCTTCTCAGGAGAGGCATGCACCCCTCTTATAAGGCCACATTTCTGGTTCACTTGGGGTGGCCTTATAAAATGGGGGGGGGGGGGGGCTCTGTGTGCATTATGTGAGGACATATAAGGGCGCCACCATTCTGGCTCACTGCAATTAAATCACTGACAAATACAAGACAGATGTATGCTAATGATTCTGCTGGAGAACAGCGTAAACTTGATTTGTACAGGGTCACGATTTTGTTCCATCTAAGATGATGGTTTTCCAAATAAATATCACCTGAGATAATGTTCCATAAAATAATAATTGTCACATGATACATAGAAAATTATGATTATTTTACCTTTTAGTTCCTGCACAAAGAAGGTCTGGAAGCCTAGAGGAGGTAAGCTGGCCTTGAAGAGAAGTTCCCCTGTGGCTCTGCTGCCATTATGAGCTGGGATCTTTTGTGTTTCAGGAGATATAGGTATAATCTGTAAACAAAACACAAAGAGACGCATCACTGGATAATGGTCAAAGTAAGAATTCCTTTAAAATAAACATGATGATATTTATTATACATGAATTTCATAATTGTTGCAAATTTATTCCACTCTTTAATTTGAAGACGGCTTATAAGTCATGAAGATAAGAATTATTGCAAATTCTGTTATGGTTAATATTTTAGTTTTTGTACATACAATATTCAATGCAATAAGCACAAATGCCTCAATAAGTACAAATTCCCACTTTCTGACAAATGCACATCATCACAAAATATTGACATTCAGTTTTATTAAGTACCCGACCACATACCTTGCTGACTGTCTTGATTACAAAGAGTACAATGTACTGTGAATGCACATATTTTCATGTGCACAAATTATCACAGTTTCACATTTCAGACAATTCATTGAAATATTGTATTATTAACTATTGTGGACACAATTGCTACCAAATACATGGCAAAATTCTGTTTAACTGTGTTTTATTTTCATGAATTTGTGATAGATAGATAGATAGATAGATAGATAGATATATAGATAGACAGACAGACAGACAGACAGACAGACAGACAGATAGATAGATAGATAGATAGATAGACAGATAGGCAGATAGACGGACGGTTGGACGGACAGACAGACAGACAGACAGACAGACAGACAGACAGACAGACAGACAGACAGACAGATAGATAGATAGATAGATAGATAGATAGATAGATAGATAGATAGATAGATAGATAGACAGATAGACAAAAATACAGCGAAATAAATTGAATTTACAGTGGCTGTCATAAATATGGGTCCTTGCAGTAATTTACTTGCAGGCACCAATCTCCCAAGTTCATTTGTTTTAAATGAAAGTGGGACCATGTATTGTGACAGGAGGTGACAACAGAATACAGTTGACAATCTACAATAGTGTACATGTATTAATATAGTTTGTAATATTCGGAATACATCTATGTAAACAAATTGATTGGGTCCCATGTCAGGGTAAAAATAACACACTTGTCAATAAAAACTTACAATATGACAGCCACATGTGTGCGAGAATGTACTTCTCATATAACTTCAGGCTTCAGCTTTGCTTTTGTTTCTCAGTCAACAGAGCACACAAACACACTTAGTCTGGTACTTGATTGAAATTACCTAATATCATTCAAACGGAGTGCTCATTATTGCTGTCTTTAAAACTGCTTCATTTACCTGCAGCTGTATTGAGATATATGTGAGCTCATGAGAAATTGGTAGCCAACTGGGCAGACAGTTTTGTGCCTTCTACATCCCACAGCACATAAGGGAGTTACGGTAGAGTGTACTTGGCAATCATTTTTAGTGACCTTTCCAGATAAAATATTTTTGAAGTGCAGAGTGCACTAAACATAACACAAAATTTACACACAAAAAAAAACACTAAGAAGGCTGTGTGAACAGCCCATGCTCAGCTGACCTAGAGATTCATCACACTTGTGATTCTGTGAATTCAGGATAGGACAAAACAGGTAGACACTTATCAAAGTACATCCGTAACAAGTTTGACACAAATCTGATAAAAATTATTGAAGTTGTAACCATCATAAGAAATTCCCATGTTAAACTTTCTTATTAAAACTTTTTTTACAAATCCCCTCCCCCCCCAAAAAAAAACAAAACAAAAAAACAAAAACAAAAAACAAAAAACATAAACAAATCCAAAAATCACTACAGCTTTGGACAAACTTGGTCGAGACCCATCCAAGGTACATTGCCACTAAGTTTGAAGTCAATCTGATGGACAGTTTCTTCAGAGAAGTCCAAAATGTGAATTAGCATTAGAATGCCCATTGACTTACTTAGCAATCAATAGGAAAGGTGCATTTACTGATAAGCACCCGAAATTGAAAAAAAAAAAAATCATTAAAAAGCAAAATCCCACAGCAGTGATACCTGGTCAATATCTTTGTTTGACCTTTTCACAATGAACATATCCACCATGTTTCAGCTTACTTGGAGTGACAGCTCTGGAAAAGAAGTTTAAAATAGCAGCAATGCACAAAAAATCATTAAAAAATAGATAAAAATTTGCAGTGCCACCTGGTGAACAAATTAAGAACTAGGAGTCTCCAGGAGTATTCCTGTGTGATATCAAAGCAATTTAGTACATGGTTTCAGAGAAGATTTTTTTCCGTTTATCCAGAAAAACAACAAAAAAATTTATAAAGAATTCCAAGAATCACTGAAGCATGACCACTTGAACAAACCTGGTAGAGAGCCACCCAAGGTACATTGCTACCATGTTTGAAGTGAATCTGGTTGATGGTTTCAGAGAAGTCCAAAATGTGAATTAGCATTAGAATGCCTGTTACATAATAATCAATAGGAAAGGTGCATTTACCGATATGTACTCAAACTGAAAAAAAAAAATCACTAAAAATCAGGAATCTACAGCAGTACCATCTTGTGAACAATTTTGTATGACCCTTCCGGAAGGAACATATCCACCAAGTTTAAGCTTAATCTGAGTGATGGTTCTGGAGAAGAAGTCAAAAATCGCAACAACAGGATCATGATGATCCTGTGCTCTGCTGACTGGAATCTGCTTTAACAATATTGCAAAATATGCACTGTAGTCTGTATAGCTATAAACATGTACAGTGGTAATACTCAAGCATCGGTATTTGAGAAGTCAAACTGTAAATACAATAGCACAAAACATACACTGTATTGCCATATATATTTATACAGTAGCAGCACTCACTTATGTTTGTAAAGTTTGATATCCCATAACTTTGTCAAAAATTAATATATCCATAACTTTGTCAAAAATTAATATATCCACATTATTTTACCAAACTTTCATTGTCTAAAGTCCAACTATATTCTGATACATTTAAGCAATTCTGTTAAGCCGTTCTGGAGTAAAAAAAAGTCTAAAATAGCCTTAACACACAAAAATTTAATAAAAAAATAGGACAAAATCACAGCACCATCTGGTGGCCAAAATCAGAACTAGGTGACCCTATGTGCAATATCAAAGCAATAGGCCAAGTAGTTCTTGAGATGAAGATTTTTTTTTTTTTTTAAAATACATTCAAAAATTAAAAAAAAAATAAATAAAATAGAAAAATTATTGCATCATCATTTCCTTTGCAAACTTCATAGGGGTCCACCTGGGGAACATCCATGGGCAAAATCAAAACATTTCATGCAGCGGTTTTTAAAAGAGGAAAATGTAACAAGTCTATCTACAGATGGACGGACAACAGATGAAAACAGATTATGTTAGCTGTGTAAGTCAGCAGAGCTTAAAACACAACAAAAATTCATTATAAAAAATTTGAAGTGCCACATGGTGAACAAATTAAGAACTAGGAGTGTTCCTGTGTGATATCAAAACAATTGGGTGAATGGTTTCAGAGAAGACAATTTTTTAAGGTTTCCCAAAAAATGAACAAAAATATTCGTAAACAATTTTTAAAATTCTGGACTGTGATCATTTGAACGAACTGGGTAGAGACACCCAAGGCATATTCCCACCAGGTTTGAAGTGAATCTGGCTGATGTTTTTTTAGAAGTTGAAAGTGTGAATTGCTGACAGACAATGGACATACAACGGATGAACAGAAGGACCCTCACAAAAAGCTCAGCTGACTGACAAGTTAGCTGAGCTTAAAAAAAAACAAAGTACAAAAAGTCATACAAAATATGTTAACTATCCCATACAACCACAAATCATTGCCATAAACTATCATTTCAGATAAATTAATTTAAGGTACATGTACATGGACATATATATCATATGAACTGTCTGCTCATGAAAAACCTGATGAAGCATACAAAGTTTGATTTTAAAGTACCAGGTGAGGTTTTATCTCATGATGGCAATTTTAATAGGTGCACGTACCAATGCATGTGAGATAATGTAGTATGTGGGTGTGGGTATGGGGGGGGGGGGGGGAGGGGTAAGGGAAGGTTCTAGTATGCTGGTACAAATAATATTTTTCCCTAGTACAACGTATGGAAAGTAAATAAAAATGTCCAGTGCACCACTACAGAAAATCCCTTTACTACCCCGAATACTCAGAATAACTTTTTGTCATCTTGACATCCACTTTGCCTAATAAAATGGCTTGGACAAACTATAGATTCAATGATATTTTTTAATCTGAAGTTCCTAACTGTCAGGGGGAAAAAACAACTCCAAAATGTCTAAATGCAAGAAACACAACACACCTGGGTGGTTAATTTAACTTTGTTTGGTCCCAATACTTCATAAGCCTTGCCAGTGATTGGAAACCTTACCCAGCTTGACAGAGACCTGCCAATCGGGTTGTACAGGGTCACAGTGAACTGAAACACAAGTGTAAATGACATACGCTTAATAATCATTTTTAAGGCACTGGGTCTACTCGGATAAGTGGATATAAATATGATAATAAGATACCAAATTAACATTTTCCTTTGAGTATATAAATTTGATTAGGTGCAATTAGCATACGTCAACTTGCAAAGGAGAACATTTTCACCAGACTCGCAGTGTTAACTCATTCCATACTATGGTCACAGGCCTTGGTCAGTGCTTCTGGCACTGCCTGGCGAGTCATGCTGCAGCTGCCACAAGGGCAGCTACAGCATGACTTGCCAGGCAGTGCCAGAACCACTGACTTAAAACTATAGGCATGTTGGTATTTGAATGAAAGCTCTTCTCATGAAGAATTTAAATATGCAATTGTCGTCTTAAATCCAGGTAAATATACGGAAAAATCAGGGACTGGTATGGAATGAGTTAATACTTATATACTGACAAATTAATACCTTGAACTCAAATGAATGTAATATATACTGTGCAGGTTGCTTTAAATCAGTTACATGATTCAGCAACTCCATAATTTACCTTGATTAATGACAGCAATTAACCAATATATAAAACATACGTAAAACATTCTGCGAAGGCAACCTAAGACTTTGATATATAAGTAATTACATTTGTGTGTGTTTCTGTGAAGGGGCAGCAAGACACATTGAGCAGGTTACAGAACACCTGGGTGGGAGGCTTGACGCTTGTCTTGGCTGCCAGCTTGCTAAAGGCATCATTCACCACATCCTGAAATACAATGAGATCATTCAACAGGACTTTGTACCAGACAACAAGGGAAATGTGCTAAATTTTCATTCAGTTAAATAGATTTTGTGGTACATGTATTTCATTTGCATTGGCCACTTTATGTCAAACAGCAATGTCCATGCATAAATACCACATACTGAAATCCCAATAATACAGGTTTATGAATCACTGCTTAACACAAACAACCAAACTAGGATACCTTTTACAAATAAATTTTCCACATTATTTCTCTGGGAAAAACAGTATGTACCTGAGGATATTAGGCAAAACATTTTTCCTGTTTTTAGTCACATTTTCTACAATACTTATGCAGGAAAAACACAGGACCTTTACATAAATTTTATGTCAAATACTTGGGCAGCATTTATTACTATTAGCTTCATTGCAAATATGTGTACAAGTGCAAGTTAAGACTGTTTGACACTGTTTCCAAACCATTTTACTGTGAGGTAAAAGGTACATAACTTTTGACATTAATTCATTACCAGCATAGAAAATGAATTACTGAAAATCAGGCCATACCATTTTAATCTGCACAATATTTCCAGCAATATGACAAATCATGACAACAGAAATCATGATTTTATGAGAATATTTTCGCCAAATTTTTGTGATTTTCTCTTTCAAAACTATCTATGCCAAACAATAGTTTCCCGTATTTCAGTTGTCATTTGGGCTGTGTAAGTAGCTTGTGGTGATAGAATAGAGCACAGGTTACTCTAATGAACATCTGCCTACCTGGCACTCTGCTGTACCATTGGCCAGTCTCAGAGCATAGTCATACGCCACTTCTTGTTTCTCTGTGCCACTGCAAGATTAGAACTTACATTTTATAAAAATGTGGTCATCAATAGTGCATCAAGTGATCATATTATGGAACACAGGAGTCCAATGTGAAGTACATATATTAGAAGACTTGGAAAGTAAATCATTTGAAGACTACTGTGTGTTACTGAGTCTACATACCAAGTAACCAACTACCTTTTATGGTTCCATGCTATTCAAAATTAAGTACCCACCATGTTTATATTTAAAGATAAAATTATCAAAAGGTGCATCTATTGTTGCATCTTTATAAACAGATCTATAAAAAATTGTAGTCATTTGTAACCAGAGCAAAGTCAAGTTATGTACTATGTTTATATAGAAAGGTCAACTTATCAAAAGTGCATCTATTTTTGCATTTCCATACACAGATCTTTAATCATTTTGGGTCCTGTGTAAATGGACCATGAAGGTTAAAATTGTTCTACTCTCGCTAAATGGTGACATGAAAACGTGGGTTACAGCTTTGAATTACATTCAATGGTTTGATCTATTTTCTTTTTAACATTTTAATGTTACAGCACAAATTACTTCAAATAAGGGTAGATTATAAAATTCTACATTGGTAGGATTTGAAACTGGAGAAAATGTCCATCTGTCCATATGACAAAAAAATAAACAATGCTGAATATGATTTATTCCTATAACTGATTAGAAATTATTCAAAGATGTGATCGTATCATTCCATTCCTAACTGTAATCAGTCGTGTTTTATTTTTTCAATGTTACGTTGAGTGTGATGATAGTTGTGTGTAGTGAGGACTGTATTACCTGACAGCATCGTGGTGCTGGGCCACACCCATCGCCTGTCCTGTAAACATAGCGTAATCAGCATCAACCCTTAAAATCATAATCATGGCTATAGTCTTTTCTCACTAAATATATAATGGTTAAAAGATTCAAATGAAGATACCTTTCATTCAAATGCCAGCAAGCCCAGTCAAAAGCAAAAGGTAGTCTTAGTCAACAGCTTTCCTTGGGGATCTTTCCATGCATTCGGGCAAAGTGCCCCGATGAAAGCTGTTGACTCAGTCTTAAATCAGCACTTAAACGGTTAATGTTATGTTTAAAATATTTACCTCTAATGCTTTCTTGACAACACATGCAACTCTCCTATGTTTTAGTGGGGTAACTTGAAGTTTCCTACATTGTAAAGTTTCTCACCCTGTAAAGTTCCATTTAGATATATATATATATATATATATATATATATATTTGTATATATGCTCCAGCAGTATTTGCCATAAATTTAAATGAAGCAATGGTGTGACTGGTTTCATGTCTCCATGAAACTCATCAGGCACAAATTTCAGTGGTCCTGTGATGCTGTGTTTACCATATAGAATAGGAGCAGATTTTCACACTTGTAGGCAGCGACATAAAGAAAGGATACTGGCAACATTAATGGTAAAAAGAAGGCATGACCATCAATATTTTCATACAAGAAAACTACATTGCACCTAATAACACATGGGCTAGTCTAAAAAAAAAAAAGGATCTAATGTAAAGATTCACCATTACTCTTTCGATCATTCTTTTCTCACAAAAATAAAATGTGTGCTACATTTCCAAAATTTATAATTGAACTCAAATTGAGTAAGTACTTTACAAATCTACTTTCAAGTCAGCATCAGAGAGCAATCTGCAGCCTTAAGATGAAACAGTGCAGCAAGATGTTCAGCTTCATCTCTGTGCCTTGATAGCATTGAACCATATGGAGGCAGGTAACCATTTATGCCTCACTGAGTTACAGCAGATATTCTAATCAGATCATGTCCATTAAGAACTCAGTTCTGTCATTACAAATGATTTTCCAGATGCAAACACAAGTTACTCTCATCCATTTGCCCCTGTTGGCCAGTCCATGACCACCTTGCATTTGACAAAGACTTCATAGTATGCACGTCACTTAGTCATATGAAAATCTATACCCAGGCAAGTTTTGGCAAGTTTGCATGATACCCAACATGTAACTATTCTACATTTGAGGAGGGAGGGAGGGGGAGCCTTATACATGTCCCATGCTTGTCAGAAATTTCAACAGCAGCAGGAAGCATGTTGTCAACTAGTTGTAAGTTGGGCTAAAGCTACATGTATGAAGAACCTAAAGCTGCAATGCTGGGAGAAGCATATTCATATCATTGACAGGATTAAGTATATTCGCACCGTTGACAGTGATGAGGACTTCTTCAGTGGCATAACATACCACAATCAAATGGCTCGTCCCCAGCACATGTGTTATTTGGACATCCTGGCAGGACAAATTACCAGTGCAGAATGACAGATGTCCATTAAAGAGGCAGACATGAAGGCCACAGAAATTAAAATGCAATCAGAGATTGCTGGATCCATGCCCCCCTCAGCTCATTTATAACCTTGCTAATCACAGGTCTCATTTTGCAACAACTGTAGTCCATAAAAATAGGCTATCATCGCAACCCAGATACTTGACCTAGTAACCTACTTTTATGCATGACAACTTTGTGTCCAGATACACAGGTGTGTAAAGTTTCATGATTCTAAGTCAAAGGACAACAGAGTAATGTGTGGTTTTACATGATTGTATCACCATGACCCAGATACTTGACCTAGTGACCTAGTTTTATTTCTTGACACACCATTAGGTTAAGATGTGTGTGTGTGTGTGAAGTTTCATGAAACTAAGTTACATAGTAAAGGAATTGTTTTTACAAGGATATGTCACTGTGAGCCAGCTACTTGACCTAGTGACCTACTTTTTGTACATGACACACCCTTATGTCCAGATGCACCTGTGTGTAAAGTGTCATTAATCTACATTGAACGACAGATGAATTATAGCCCTGACACAAATTTTGGATGGATGCATGGACGGAAAAAGCAATTACTATATGCCCCTCCTCTGGTAGGAGGGGGTCATAACTAAGCACAAATGAAAGAAACTGTTCTTTAGTTCATCCACTGCCACAAATGAAACTTGGTAGCAAAGTGCTCACGCAAGACCAAAGACTATGTTAGTATCAAATAGGACAAATATGGTACCATAATCCACGTTGGCAGAAACAAAGACTATCTTGTAAAGCTTGCCCGTGCCAGTGAGTTATGGCAATGTAATCATTAATTTACCAGGAAATGATACCTGACAGTTCTGCTGTCAGTTGTAGTACAGCAGCCAGCCCAGCAGGAAGTGACTCAGGCCCCACCTCCCCTCCCCAGCAGGAAGTGACTCAGGCCCTGCCTCCCCTCAAGAAATCCATATGTGTCTCATTTTTACACTCTGTCACAAAAGGCACAAGGGCAACAAGCTATATAACACCCTCCATTCCATGTTTGTTACCTTTTACCCTTTTAAAGTGGGTAACAAAATATAATGGGGTCTGTTTTCACTGGCAAAAGGAGACATATCCACAGACTTCAGTAGGCTAGAGATACATAAGCTGCCTCAGCATCTTCTACATGTCATATAAAGTGAACCATGTGTCAAATCTGGACATGAATTTGCAAATAGTCAGAGGTGTAGTGTAACTGTAAGTGGTATAGCTTATCAGTAATACATGTCTGTTCTGGATCCAGACCAGTGATCTGGCCACATATTGCTCTCTATGCTTGACCAGTGAGGTCAGCATCCTCCTGGATGTAGCCAAGATGGAAATCAAAGTATAGTTCTTTGTACTCACATTAAAGATGTCAACTTTACAATGTGTCAACTCATAATATAAAATGTAAATTACTGTCAGTGGCTTCTGCATAGCTTTGTCAAGCAAACCTAACCACTTCTTCTCAACTCTGCAGGTTTCTACTGCAAGAATTTTTCATACTTGGACTACAAAAACTGGAAATTTTTGCTACTTAGTCCTGCCAATCCTAAGCTGGCAGTTTGGGCAAAGCTGAAAGCCAAAGCTTCACCAGAAGTTTAGTTAGACCCCCCCCCCCCCCCCAACCAGACTGCCAATGATTAATTTATATGTCAAAGTTCCTGACACAAAGAGAAGAGAGCTATTTTGTTCCCTTTACCCTTTTCTGTCTGTCAGGGCATATACTTACTGAGCTTGTCAATCTTGATGTTACTGCCATGCTCAGGTCCAAGCTGTGCCAACGAATCCATCTGCTTGCTTACCTAAATGTACACAGACAACAATCACTCAACAATTATGCTATAAAAAAGTTAGTTTCTAAGCACATAGAAATTTACTACAGGGCCCATGTTTTTCCTTATATGTGGAAAAGCAGCCATTTCCCAGCAATTCAGATGAAATGCAAACTCATGGTTCAAGGTGCAAAACTTGGGCAGAAACTGTATAGGACCAACAGTTAAGAGTTTTTAAGGAGCTACTTGCACTTCTTGAGCAAACATGTTTTAATACACTGCACACATGGGGTTCAGTGGGTGTGGGAATTGTCTCTGTATCTGAGGCAGAATAATCACCCTCCTCCACTCTGGTAGCAAGTCAACCTAATGTAGTTTATAGGTAAAGTATTATGACATAATTATGGATAATTTTTTGTCAAATTTTCATACTTATGCCCATGTAGCAATTCTTACATCACATCATTCATAAGGTCACATAGACATAACTGACATTTAAGGGTCAAAGCAACATTCATCCAATGAGAGCATGTCAACAGACAGTGCTTGCTCATGGTACCTTCCAATTAACAAGGTAGTTCATGGAGAATTCTGGTGGGACAGATATTGGAGGGGGATCAATCTCTTGAGATCAATTACTAAATATAGTGTATTGATAATGTATTATGACATAAATACAGTGAAACCTGCCTTGAAAGACCACCTCTAGGGATGACCAAGTTATGGTCTCTCAAGACAGGTGGTCTCTCATAGGAGGTACAAATAACAAGAAAAGTACTAAGCAAAGTATGTTAAAAAGGTGGTCTTCCAAGGCAAGTGGTCTCTCATTGGAGTGGTCTCTCAAGACAGGAACCACTGTACATTCAAAATACTTTTATTTGCTTGCAATCAAATGACAACTTGCAGAACAAAAGCAAGTTGATGAATTTTTACCTACCTGCAGAAAGTTATTGCTGACCCGAACATATCTTTTCAGTGCAGGTCTGCTGGTGAAGTAGCCACTCCAGAAGGAATGGGCACGGGATGCATAGGGGAAGAAGTCATCAGTTTTCTTGGTGTAGGTCTGCTTGGCTTGATTGAGAGCATACAGGTAGCATGAAGGGGTGGAATAGAATGCATTGATTTTGCTTCCACTTGCTTGCTGTAAATGTAAACCCAGTATGTTCTGTAAATGTATACTTTTCACATGTATACATTTCCGGGGGGGGGGGCACTTCAGGTATTTCCTTGAAGTTTTATTTCGCGACTGTGAATTCGTTTAATGTTGCTGTGTTCTTATTTTTGCTTATTTTGCTGATGCTTCAAACCATGAAATTAAGAACACAGTGAAAAAAATTTTCAACATGGCATTGATTGGAAGTAAAACTAAAACAGTGAATGTAAAGTTTCAGTCAAAGGTCCAAAATGCACAAAAAAATTAAATAAATACCCTTGAAAATAAATGTAGTTACAGTATTTTGGAGGTAGTGCCTATTCAAAACTATATCAAAATATAATTTCATTATGTTTTATTGCAACAGTTTTGTGCCATCAGTAAAATTAGTTAAAATACAGTGAATTCAAGTAAATTTACAGTATATGTATGTGTAAGTGTTTGTGTTTGCATGTATGAATATGCATTTCAAACTATAAAGTCTGGGAATCAACCAGACTTGGAGAACAAAATCAACATTAGCCACTATTTTTTAATTCCCAATGAAAGAAATAAAGTATATCATTGCTTTGGATGTGATATTTTTGTCAGCTAATTATGTCATGACAAAAATACAGGCCAGTGTCTTCCTTTGATTGGTTATCAAATTCTTTAGTAAATTATTCTATATGGCACTGGCAATAATGTGCCTAGGAACATATATGTGCACCTGAAAGATGTTGTGGTATGTTCTTGTTTTTTAAAGAAATAAATTATCAGATTGATTATTAATTCCTACTGATACAATATACTTATGAATCATACTATACTGTATTATAATGGTCAAATAAATAAACTGAATTGAATTGAATTGAATCTTGTGACACCACAAAACTTCAATTCTGATATTTGAAGGAAGTTACGGTTAGTTGAAATAACCTAATTTTCTGCAAATACAGTCTTAATATGGATGACTGTTCCATGAGCTACATGGTTGTACAACAAGTTTGTATTAACTTAAATGTACTTTTGCCTTACAATTTGCACAAACTTTTATTTCCTACAACTTTTATCAATTTTTACAGCGGTAATAATTCATGATAATATGTTACGATTGTTACTTGATATTGCAGCGCAATAGATAGAGATGTTGTGACATCACTTCCAGCTAAAAATGGAAGCTGCACAGTAACTCCTGAACAAGAGAATCATGATGATCCTGTGCTCTGCTGACTGGAATATGATTTTACAGTATTGCAACTCATGCATGTAGTCTGTATAGCTCTGTGCATGTACAATGTATAGTGGTATCAAAGTTTGACATATAATACGCCATATGCATATTAAATTCTCGCCACAAAGCACGGGTTTGACGTCAGGCAATCACAGGGCACATATGGGTCACATCACTGTCACAGACTGGGCCATATGTGCATTTCTCACAAAATAAGCGTTTTTTGTTTGTTTGTTTTTTGAGAAATTTATATAAGTTCACAAATGCCAAACTGGTATCCATCTAGTACTTCCTGAGCCATATATAAAGAAAAATTTCCATCTGCCTTTAATAAATATTCTTTGTTTCCAAAATATTAGTTGTCCCCCAGGTACTGACCCGTATCTCTCCATATCCCGCCAAGCGAGATTAGGCAATCAAGTATGCAGTTGTGGCGAGAAATTAATATGCATATCTCCTATTCATAAATAAACAAATATATAATTGCAATAACTCCCGTCCTCCCCTGAAGAAGGTGTTTTAAAGGCCAAAGTGGTTGTGAAGGAGTCCTTATACACTTAACCATTGTGTCATAGTTTTACACTTTTAGACTTACGGTTTTCCTGTTGGTGTAGCCGTTATATTCTTTATACCTGACAATTTGGTAGATTAA
>CAXHWN010000669.1:0-12000 GCA_964020975.1 Hermodice carunculata
GTTAAAAACCAGTAATCCACAGCAGTGCCATGTAGTGAACAACTTTGTTTGACCCTTCCACAAGGAACATATCCACAAAGTGGAACGTAGTAATCAAAAGGAAAGCTTCCTTTACCGATACTTATCCGAATTGAGAAAAAAAAATTGTTAAAATCCACAGCAGTGCCACCTTGTGAATACCTATTATGACCCTTCTACAAGGAACTTTTCCACTAAGTTTCGCCTTTATCCGAGTGACGGGTCTGGAGAAGAAGTCGCAAATAGCAAAAACATGCCTAAAATTATTAAAAACTAGGAAAAAATCACGGCGCCACCCGGGGAACAAATTATGAACTAGGAGTCCCTAGGAGTGTTCCTGTGTGATATGAAAGCAATTAGGTGAGTGGTTTTAGAGAAGAAGATTTTTAAAGATTTGTCCCCCCCAAACTAACAAAGATAATTATCATAAAAAGTATAATAAATCACCGGAGCATAAAACATGGTAGAGACCCATCCAATGCATATCCCTACTAAGTTTGAAGTGGATTTGGCTGACGTTTTATTTTAGAAGTCGAAAATGGAAATGTTAACGGACGACGCACGGAAAACGGACGGAAAACGGACGGAAAACCATAAGATAAGCTCAGCTGACTGACAGGTCAGCTGAGCTTAAAATGATAATAAAAAGAAGTAGAAGGAGCAGAATCGTAGCATCAGCTGGTGAGTGAATAAAGGTGTAGGGGTCATCGGAAGTGTCCTTATGCAAGTTCGAAGCATGCAAGCAATTGGTGACGCGGTTTCCGTGAAAAAAAAAATGCCAAAAAGGAGCAAAAAATGTAAACAAGATAAAAATCCCTGGAGAGTAATCATTTGGGCAAACACGGAAGAAACCTCCTAAGTTATATCCCCAGTAGGTTTTAAGTGAATCTAGCTGAAGGTTTTGGAGAAGCCGAAAATATAAATTCCTTTTGTAATTCCCATTGACAAACATAATAATTTACAGTTTTTAGACTTGTCTGTTTCTCTACTTAACTTGATCTTTTGGCAACTTTCTGTTTTAATATTCACTTCCAAACATTTTAGGCTTACATGTTTTCTGTCAGGTTGAGCCCGTTCTCTTCAACTTATAGAAAATCCTATCCTGGTCTAGGGGTACTCAGAAGTGTTTCAACGCAGTTTTGAGGCAACTAGGAATGCGGTTTAAAGACAAAAAGATATTTTACGATTTTGCCATTAAAATAAGGGGGAAATATTATAAAAGTGTAAAAGCTAGTGATGCTTTTGAAGAAGTCAACCATGTAAACAACCACTGTAATTCCCATGGACTTAGACTGTAACCAACAGTAATGCATGCAGTAACTGACAGAAACTCAAATTGAAAATTATGTCAAGGGTCAATAGCATCACCACCTAGTCAACACTTTCGCTGCTCCCTTCCAGGAGGTAGAATTCCACCAAGTTTCAAAACCATTTTAGGGACACTTCTGGAGAAATAGAAAATAGCAGAAAAACACAAAAACTTGCAAAAAAGGAAAAAAGAAAAGAAAAAAAGCAGTGCCACCCGCTGAACAAATTCAGATTTACGAATCACCAGAGTTATCCCCTCGCAATTTCAAAGCAAGCAGCTAACCGACTTTAGAGAAAATGATATTTTAAAGATTTTGCCCCTCCCCACCCCCCGGGGGTGGATGAGAGTGGAAGGTCACACAAGGGTATATACGTGATTGATCACATATATGCATGCCAAAGCACGTAATTGGTGAGTGGCATACCCCACCATTTATTCTCTCGGTGACGGCTTGTTCTGTCCATTCATTTTCTTGTGGCTCTGCTGTTCTAATAGTAATTCCATATATATACAGGTTAGACAGGGACAGGTTAGCTTATGGAGAGTAAAGAGTTCGAACTGCGGAATAGGATATTGACTACTAGGAAGTGGTTCTGGGCAAAAAGACACAAATACAATATGTTATCACAATGTGTAATTTAAATCATAAGAAAAGAGGAAGATAGGCTTTGTATGTAAATAATGACAAGATACTGGTATAAAAGAAAAGCACGTGGTACTCGTTGCCTTTTCGACATTTTTGACGACTTAAAATAAAATGATCCTACCTATAATCAAGCCTGATTTTTGCATTTCAAGTTTCACATTCTAGCATTTATTACCTGTCTAGGAGCAGAGAAGCATTATCTTAGTGTGGAAAAAATTAATTCAATGTACATTTGCTGTGGTGAAAGCAATATAAATATGATAGTTTGCTAACAAGCAAAAGCAGATGGCACTAAAATGAACTATTTTGCCGAAAAAAGGGGATGTTTAAAGATGCCGTTTCCATGGCAACCAAACACAGGTAACTGAGGACAACAGGGCAAAATAATTTCAGGGGACCCTAAAGATAAATATAAATCATGTTGTAGCTTTCTGTACGGTGGGTTAATTAAATTCTTCAAAATGGGTCTCTGGCCGCTCGCCTACTCAAACAGCGACCGTTTAATTAACGGCGGTAACATGCACATTTAGAACACAAGCTCACTTCAATGTCGAAATATTAGCCAAATCAGACGTATATTTTCTGAAATATTGGCCGAACCGACTTTACATCCAATGACCCCATAAGTAATCACTACTTACCAAAGCCTCAGACGCCGGGAGAGCGACAGTATGCATGCGCGTCCCGTTCCCTTTGCCAATGGTATCACGTGAGTAATTCGGCCAGCTTCCGGGTAGGATAAGAGAGTGCAGAGTGCATATTAGAAATGACTCCTACAGGTACAGGGGGCTGTCTCTTACATAACTCTGACGACAGGAATATATATATTTTTTCCTCAAACTGACAGGTACAGTGTTCCGTATTTATTGACAGGTCAGCTTTCAATAGTAGTGACTAAATACACATCGGTACAATGTGAGTACTCCGACTTCCAGCCATTGAACAAAGCGGCGTGACTGCTGTCAGTACTTTGGCTGTTGAAAATGGCAACACCTTAAGGGGTGCTGCAGGTGACTACTTTGGGCAGAAGACCCATTATTAGGTCTGTATTGCAAGTATTTCATTTTGTTACTTCAAATGTCATATTCTATGAACAAATAAACACATAAAAGTGTATTTTAATAATTTTAATCACATTTATGCTCAAAATTATCACCCAATTGTACTAAACGAGGTTTGTCTGTGAACATTTTGCTGTGTGATTCATGTTTTACACAATTTTAGCTGATCCCATGGGTTTCTGGTGTTATATTTTGATTATGGAGAGCACCCCCCTGACTATGAGAACTCAAGAAATAGGATATTACTGTTAAAGAGAACAGAAGAGTCAGTTTAGATCGATGATGAATTCAACTATGGGCAAAATTCTGTATTTGACTGAGAGAGTATGGAGGTTCAATTACAGTCACCATATTCAATTCAAAAATCAGTAAACCAACGTGACATGTATTTTTTGCGGAAGTTTACAATATTTACCTTGTTAAAACTTCAATTTACTGTTGGCATCATTGGGAAAATCTTTTGGTCGCACACCCCTGCAGAAGTATACAATTTTTCAATTTTTGCTCATATGCATTTTCGTTTATAGCATTACTTATGGGTGTTGGGGAATATAGTGGCTACAGTTCCAAGGTTTTTTCTTTTACATGATTTGTGTACAAAACAGTATTTCCAATGTTCAAAGATCATTTATTTGATAATTTTGGAAATCACTTCTTCCATTAGGGAATAACCTGAGTAATTCGGCCAGCTTCCAAGTAGAATGATTACAGAGTGCATATTAGAAATGACTCTTCCATGTACAGGGGACTGTCTCTTACAAAAAATTGACGACAGGAACATATTTTGTTTCTCAAACTGAAAGGTACAGTGTGCCGTATTTATTGATAGGACAGCTTGAAACGTACTCAGACTGAATACACATGGGTAAAATGTGAGTTCTCCACTCCGAGTCAACCCACTAGGCGACGTGATTGCTGTCAGTACTTTGGCTAGTACAAACGGTAATATCTTAAAGGGTTTCCAATGATGACTGGGTTTTCTTTTCCTCAGATGATTCAGAATATTATAAGAGACAATTTGGCAGAAGGTATGTTTGTGTTTATGAGTTATTTTAGAGGGTACAAACTGCAACCTGGTTTGTTTACATTTTTTTCGGGTTGAATTAGTAGCATAACACCTTAAGAGGCACTACAGATGATTACTATGGGCAGAAAAAAGACCCATTATCAGGTCTGTACTGCTGGTATTTTATTTGTCACATTTTATGAATGAATATACACATAAAAGTGTATTTTGATAATTTGAATCATATTTATGCTCAAAATTAGCACCCAATCGTACAAAATGAGGTATGTTTGTGAACATTTTGCTGTGTAATTCATGTCTCACACAATTTTAGCTGGTCCCATGGCGTAGGGGTTCATGGGGCTTTCTCTAACATAATTCTGACGACAGGAACATATTTTTTTTCTCTCAAACTGATAGGTACAGCGTGCCGTATTCATTGACAGGTCAGCTTTCAATGAACTCAGTGTATTGACCAAATACACATGGCTACAGTGTGAGTACTACGACTCCCAGTCACCGCACAAGGCGGCGTGAGTGCTGTCAGTACTTTGGCTGTTGAAAACCGTAATATCTTAGAAGTTTTCCAATGTTAACTGTGTTCTCTTGTTCTCAGATAATTCAGAATATTATAAGGAGCAATCTGGCATAAAATATGTCTGGGTTTATACATGTTATTTTGGAGGGTACAGACTGTAACCTGTTTTTTTCCCCATTTTTTTTGCGGCTTGAATTAGTAGCGTAACTCCCTCATTGATCGCTAGAGCTTATAATCGGTGGTGAGGACTAAAAAATCAAATTGAGCCATTTCAAGTCTCTCTTCAGACTCTCTAACGAAAAACTGGAGGCTACCATGCCTGCCACGGACAATCGTATTCGTTGTACACGTTCCTTTTCAGACATCCATGTGAGTTAAATGGCGCTCTGAAATTACTCAAGGCCACCAAAGTGCTTATTAAAAGGAGTTGGCCCTGAAGGTATACCAAACATGGTCTTGAGTACTTGTGCTGAGAATGTCACTTCTTTTTCACTGCAACCTCAACTTTAGTCATATTCATCTGTTTTCAGTGTATAGTCATCATCTTTCATCTCTTAAGTTTATATCACTATCGAATAATAGCTGCCTCGGCGCTAATGTTCTTTGCTTTATTTGTACTCGACTTGAAATAAAGATTACTATCATCATCATCATCATCATCATCATCATCATCATCATCATCATCATCATCATCATCATCATCATCATCACTGGACTTGTCTGAACTACCAAACGGATACTATGTTAATATTCTTTGTGAAAAGACATTGCATTCAAGTACCAGCATGTCCATAGTCCCATACAATACAGTGGCCAGGGATCAACAAATTACCTCAGCGCGCCTTGGAAAGTTTTTGACTCAGTACAAAATGTGGCTCCGAAAGAGTTAAACTAATTTATTTCAAAATCGCCTAGCATTAGTATATTACACATTGATTGGTTAATATGTCGAGTGTAAACAAAGGAGTCAGTCATGATGATGACGATGATGATGATATGAAAAAAAGGATGATGATTTCGCCGGTACTTTTCACGCGGAATGTCATTGACTGTCAACATTTGATGATGATGATGATGATGATGATGATGATGATGATGATGATGATGATGATGATGATGATGATGATGATGATGATGATGATACTTCTTTTTCCCGCGGAATGTTATTAACGGGCACCATTTGGACGATAGTGTGTTTATGGTCATCACCACAGCATCTGACATTAATCAACAAGCACGTACTCTCTCCTGTCGAACAGATGCCAGTACAAATAAAATATTGATAAAATGTTGGTACTGATACAAACAATGGAACATTTCGCAAACCAAATATATGTATCCTATTGATTTTCTTCGTGGGGGTCAAACTCCGGACAGGTTATGTTCTCCGTACAAGCGAACCCGTTTGTCAGTGACACATGTATTCTATATTTATATTAAAAGTCAATTGCCCTGCAGGATGTCTATAATAACTAATATCTGGCATGCATTAACTAAGTTCTATACTTTCCATGTCCTTCAGAATCAATGTCTTTCTTTATACTACATCATACAATAATTGAAGATTTGACATATTTTATATTTTACGAGGAACACGGCCTACAGATATATATTTTCAAAAGGCTGTATCAGTTAGCTTTTGTCTCCTCAGTTGTATTCGTTGACCCGAAATTATGTCTTAAAACTTGCAGTTTTATCATGGATGAAAATAATAATAATGATGATAATGATACATGTACTACTACAACTACTATTACTATTACTACTACTACTACTGCTACTACTACTACTACTACTACTACTACTACCACCACCACCACCACTACTCCTCCTCCTCCTCATCATAGTAACGGCGTTGACGACGGCGACGACGACGACGGCGGCGACGACGACGACGATGATGATATATTGCGGATATTTATTCTATACGGATTTCCTCGTTAACAGTAATAATATATTCGGGGCATACGTCAAATGCATTCAAAAAGCGTTTATACAACGTATGTATAAGACAACATATTTCAAATTTGGAATCCGAAGAAGAAAAGAACACCATACAATAAATATATGTACCTCATATCTGACATTAAAAAAATAATAAGAATAAACAAAGACAAATAGCAAGCAAACAAAAAACATCCTCTTATTAATACATGCAATTTCGAAGCACTAGGCCGCGCGCTTCAAGAAATGAGTTTTTTAGGATTCCTCGAAGACATAAAGAAATCCAATTATCACAGGGCGTGCCTATTTCGAAAAATGATAGAGACGAACCTAAAAGTGTCTCTCGCAAGTGTGATGTGGCTAACAGCTTGGAGAAGTCAAAGTTACGAACTACCATTGCAATTCCCATTGACTTATATAGTTATTGGGAGGAATGTGTGCATTCACGGACAAGAATTCGAATTCAAAAATTCGTTGAAAATAAAGAATCCACACACACATCATAGGGTGGACAACCTTGTTTTACTCTTCCGCACGGAACATTTCCTCCAGGCTTCAGAATATTCTGAGGAACTGTTCCCGAAAAAAAATCGACATAGAAAAAAAAACAAAACAAAAACAAAAAACAAACAACAAACACACACACACACAACGCACACACACACACACACACACACACACACACACACACACACACACACGGAAGAATCGCAGCTCCACCCGTTGAGCAAATGAAGCTTTGAGGGTGCCTTACAGTATTCGTATGCAATTTCAAAGCAATTGGCTGATCACTTTTAGAGACCCTTTTAAAAAGGGTTTTCACCAAAAAAAAAGTAAATCAAAATCTCATACCAAATTCAAAATACATAAGTAAATAAATAAATAAATAAATAAATGAATGAATGAATGAATGAATGAATAAATAAATAAATAAATAAATAAATAAATAAATAAATAAACAAATAAATAAATAATAAATAAATAAATGAATGAATAAATAAATAAATAAATAAATAAATAAATAAATGAATGAATAAATAAATAAATAAATAAATAAATAAATAAATAAATAAATAAATAAATAAACAAACAAATAAATAAATAAATAAATAAATAAATAAATAATTAAAAACCCACCGCAGCATAGCCATTAAATATGGCAGAGACCCGCCCAAGGTAGATCCCCATCGAGTGTGAAAAGGACCCGGCTAATGGTATCGGAGGATTAGAAAATGAAAACGCGAAGGGACGACGACGACGGACGGATATCGGACCAGTTGACGTCCGCTTATATGGACTTAATTATTAATATCTATATAAATTTATTTCGTTTCATTTCAAATGACCGAAACTGAGTATAACGCACTAAATTGAAAAAATAACTGAATCGCAATATTTATCCATGGAAATAGTTACAAGCTAGAAAATGTTTAATCCTAAAACTGCACGATGAAAATAAATCTGTAACCGATGTCCTCAATAACATACCCCTACCCCTTTAAAGTCAGCTGTTGTTATGGTACAGGATCTTTTGCATATTATGGCAAATCAACCCGAACTAGAATTTATACATATTATATGTAACTTGCCATCTCTATTTACATATTTTCCTCCGACACTTGTAGCCACGCTGTGGATGTATTACCTTTGTAATATTTAGCGAACACAGGTATCAATCACCAAAACGTTTTTATAAAAGTGAAAGCTTTAATCATTAAAAAGTTGTCATCCTTTCTTATTTTGCTTACATACACTACAAAAAATATTTATCTTAATGTTTTATGTTTTTAATCACTGTATATACTGTAGATCATGTACATAGCCTATATAGCCAAACTGTAAAATAGGCTCGGCTAATTTTGTAACCCTGTCAAAATAATCTTATCTGGTCTTAAAGAAATCATGGCACTATGCAAGAACCCACCCGAGGCCCGAATATTAAATAATCTACAACGGCTAAACCATAACACAAATCAATGTTAATGGTAAAGCCTTTGCCGCCAGGTGTCCCTTGTAGCAGAAAGAGATGGGGCCTTTTTGCCAGTACACAGTCTCATGTCTTGTGAGTAAATGGATACCCACTCCTGCACGGACACTGCCGATTTTTTCAACTCAAATGCACTAGAAGAAAGAAAAAGGTAAACAAAAACCAAAAAGAAAACAAACAAACAAAACAAAACAAAAGACAAAACCACAAAAGAAACAAAGAATTAAACAAAACACAAACAAAGCTTGTTCATAGTCGTAAAACAACTGACCCACTGCGCTGCACATTCACTCAGTCATGCGTCTGGTGACGGCTACTCGATTTTTATTTGCATGGCATGAGAATCTGCATCAAAGACCAACCAATTATATGACTAATTTTGGCCCCCCAGCATCAACTGCCGCTGACCAACAGTCAGCAAGCACATACAAAAAATAAAAATAGATAAAAAGTATGAAAATATAAAAAGAAAATAATAAAACTATGAGTTCATTATCTAATAAAAGGAAGGGCCCCGTCCAGGAATACGCTTTGTGTCTGGTTTATATGAACCGTGTTGCAAATCAACATCAAGTCTGATTTCTACAGCAGAGTAAAGCTTGAATTTGATTCTCATTGAATACACTTCTCTCAACACACCAAAGCCGATATAGTTCTCTAGATGGGTCTAAACTCTATCCTGGGTTATATGCCCCTCACTAATTGGTTTAAACGTATTTTATTTCGAATGAAGGACAATTAGAAAGAAGGGCATATCCTTATATTATTCTTTCTTGTAGCGGGGTCACGAAGACAGGACGGACATTACAATACACATAATGCACAACCGCTAAGGGAGACGACAGACAGTAGGGGTCGAAGAGCGACGTAACAGAGGATAGCCCATACATGAAAAGATAGGCACCGCCAAGACAAAGCAGATAGAGGGGCGCAAAGATTACTATCACAATCGAAAGTATACTTGACAAAATTATGATGTAGAAGCTAAGTTATTGTTTCGCTTTGGAAACGTTTACCCTTTTCTATAAATTCTTGCACTGCAAAAAAAAAAAAAAAAAAAAAAAAAAAAAAAATCGCGAGGTTGTCTTCAAGGTTGCACTGATCATTGCCAAACGAGATTCTTTTGATGCTGAATGGTGCTGAAGAACCTATAATCGTATGGAGGATATTTCGAGCAATAACATTACGAGGACAGGTAAGCAAATAATTCCACATGCTTTCAGGAGCTGCTGCGCATGAGCAAGCAGCGGACTCCTTTATACCTATTTCAAAGAGATGTTCGTTTCATTGGCTGCAAACGGGAGTGTAGAAATTCATATCTCTTACCTCTTTCCAAATCCCTGCTCTTAACTACATTTAAAATTTCATGATATTAAACGGGATATGATCTAGGAGTAGCAACTTTTCCTTCAAACTGGGATGGGGGGGGGGGGGATTTGAGCTTCTAATGAAAGTAAGTTCCATAGAGAAATCGCAGAAGGCAAAAAAGATTTCTGGAAAACGGTAGTTCTGGAATTAAAAGAAGGTAAGTCAGAACGTGAGCTTGAATTATAACTTGCCGTGGTAGGGCAAGTGCTGCCCTCAGGCTTTGGGAAGAGCAGTAAATAGGTAGCTGGGAGTTAATTTATGGACCATCTTATACATCATAATGCGCGTGGACCTCTCTCTTCGATTTGCAAAAGTCTCCCATCCAGTTTCTTCGTACACCTTTGCGTTAGGCGTAGCTTTCATAGCCTCCGTTACAGTACGGGCCGCACACAATTGTATGTCTTCTGAGAGTTTTTGATCGGTTTGTTCACAACTATCCCAGACCACATTACCGTATGCCATGATTGATACGATGAATGGCATATAAACAATAATGAAAAACAGTTTAAACGAGGAATGTAACGTTGGATGAGACAAGTAATGGTATGTCATGCGTCAACAGCTTTCCTCGACAAGGGTTGAGCACTCGGCGCCCAACCTATGTCATGGCAAACTGTTGACCCAACCGCAATTAATTGCGGAGGAAAAAGATATAGGCCTACCAGGCAAACATGAACGGAATTTGACTAAATTTCCCTCCAAACCTCATAGTGAACATGTTGGGATCGTTATGATAATTATGTTTTTACCTCGCTGCCAGTATCAAGTCAGCTGGTCTTTACATTCCCTTCTACCTTCTGTACGCATGCGCACGTAGAGCAAGAGTTGTCAAGCAGGCAGTTTGACCAGGGAGGTGTATATGATACACCTCCCTGGTTTAACTTACTCATTACTATTGCCACAAAAGTAATCGAATTAAAGCTGACAATTTACATTTCTGGTTTAATTCCAACAACATAGAACCAAAAATTCTTCCCCATGAAGTGTAGAATGTTAAATATTTAAACTTCACTGCTATTGACAGAAAATTATAGTGTTGATATTATGTTTGTTACATGATATGTTGGAACATTTGTAGTACTTTCTCTGTGTTCTCAAAATGCCCATGTTTTATTCAGAATTCATGCGAATGGATGACCCTCAGAAATTTCGTTTGCTCTTTGCTTTTTTTTATTATTTCCCTACTTTTTTTCCATAACAGTTTACGTACCTTACAACATAACGTATTTACTCAAAGTCATTTGTATGAACAATGTTTGTCAAAAACACCCTTGTGGAAGAAGCCGGTGTCACCTTACTGGGAAAGCGCCTCCATTTCGTGAGCTGTGCCGGGAGATCAATCAGTGCTGTTCATGATTGCCGTGTGCATGGCAATACTGCCTTTTGCCCTGTATCGTTTAGTAAAAAGTTCAACTAGTCCACCCGCATACTTCACAAATACATAACAATTGTGCACTTCATGATAAAGGCACCACACTTTTCCACATATAGACCAGTATGTATTGACTATTTTTTGATACATAGGCAATCCAGAATGTACTAGATACACCCTTTGTATAAGTGTTTTTCGCCCATTCCAGTATACAATCATCTAGCCTGTATTGTGGGCAAGCTTTTGTGCATCCATTCACAACAGTAGGTTAACTACATCAGCTAATAATAGAGGGTGTTGGCAATAAGCGTACGCGACTCTTTAGAAACGTAGTACGACAAATATACAAATGGCTACATTATGTTACATAACCGAACCAGAAATAAGCTGTCCTGTCTGACAGATTGATTTTTTTCCCATCGGACGAAGAAGGTTGTGACTCGTAATTTCTGTTAGTTTTCGTGTGTTTGTGAAGTGAATATTCGATTCATTTTCGTATTTTCTGACTTCATATTACTTGTAGTTCATGTGCAGGAAATGTGGTCTCATATTATTGCACTTGTGTTGCGTTTTGGAAAAAATATGGTGAAAGTTGGTTCAGTGACAGTTTTTGGTTGCAATTTGTTGTGCTCGTTTGTATATTCTTGATTTCAGAGTGACTAAAAATGCACTTTTATTATTTCTTCATCACTTGCTACATATCTAACGGTCAAGAGAGACTGTGTCGATCAGTTGTAATTTCATGACGTGT
>CAXHWN010000670.1:0-11000 GCA_964020975.1 Hermodice carunculata
ATAACATCTGGCACCTGTTTGGATGGGTTAATGTCGAATAGAAAAAGACAGTAGCCATTGGGATAATTCTCACGACCAATGCCTTTTCCCAACGTTGGTGTTCCATTTATCTGTTTCCATAGACAATTGTCCAATTATCTAAAACCAATGGAAATCTAAGAATGGCAGTCCCAGTTGCATTTGTGACAGACAATTGGCAGATAAACTGCTGCACCAAAACCTACCAATTTAGTTGTGTTGAGGGTCTCTAAATTTCTGATCACTTTCGATACATCTTATGTTGATTGGCGAATTACGGTAGCTTTCATTTCGGATAATCCGTGTTATAAATGTACATCATCCGATTTTGAAAATTGTTATGAATGGCATTTCTTGCAATGACCTGGTCTCAGAGGGAAAATGTGTCTGCAGGTACTTTGTACCGCCTCAAACAAAAATAGCCATCTCTCTCTCTCTCTCTCTCTCTCTCTCTCTCTCTCTCTCTCTCTCTCTCTCTCTCTCTCTCTCTCTCTCTCTCTCTCTCTCTCTCATTTTAGTGGCAGACACATTTCTGTCACAATTGTGATAATAAAATGTAGTGTTTGGAAATTAAATCAAAGGCAGTATCTGTTTTCCAGGTCGAATATCCTATACAACAAACTAAAGTTAAACAAAAAGTCTCCTTGTGTGTGTGCGTGTGTGTGTGTGTGTGTGTGTGTGTGTGTGTGTGTGTGTGTGTGTTGGTGTTGGTGTTTGGGTGCGTGGATTTGAAGAGAACCCACGACTGGACACAGCAAAATCATTTGATAGAACAAGTTTAGCAAAAGTGTCAGAACTACTACACCTGATTCCGTTTGCAATAATGACTATGGAACATAACACAGCAACAGTGTCACACAGCATAATCAAGGCATTATAATTACACCAAATTTGCGAGGGCATGCCACAAAAAAAAAAAAAAAAAAAAAAAAAAAAAAAACTTTTTGTTTTATTTTCTGCGTCTTCATGAGTTTCTCTTTATGTTTATGACAAGCACTGAGATTGATGTAAATATAAAATGTGCAGCGTGCACATGTATCCTACAGTAGGATTTCCTGACAATGTACAAGCAACATTTTGTTTTTATATGTCCATGCCTACACGCACATAATGTATATATATATATATATATATATATATATATATATATATATATATATATATATATATATATATATATATATATATATATATGTATAATATATATATATATATATATATATATATGTATGTATGGATAGATAGATAGATAATATATATATATATATATATATATATATATATATATATATATATATATATATATATATGTGTGTGTGTGTGTGTGTGCAAGCAAGTGCCACCATGGTTTACTTGGACTGCAAACCGTTCACACATTTGTACTTTAAATAACCTGTGTGTTTGAAGTTAAATTAATGCATACCAGACCCAGACGTAATCCTACGGGTGTCAGAAGCGTGTTATTGCATGCCACAGACCGATAATTATTTTTAAACGGATAACATTGGTCTTCTTACTTGAACGTTTCTAATAAATTATAAAAATTTAAAGTAATGACCATTATTGTTATTAATTCATGAATTGGACATTGTCAAGGGCATTTACTTGGTATGGGTGACCCCAAAACATGTTTGATAGCACATGATGCAAAGTTTACCTGCTAAAACTACCTGGAACACCATCAACTTCAAGAAGCTTTTCCACAGTGCAACTTTCATGATGTTTCGCTTGGCGGGATCAAATCAAGTATGACCTGCAGAAATATATAGAAAGTATTCGCCTCAGTACAACTGCTTTAAAATAGCGAATTAAATTTCCAGCACACCTTCTGTGTAAGACATTTTGTAATACATATATGATTCATACTTGCAGATACCTACCGAAAATTCATTTAATTTTGATTGAATGTAATATATAATGCAAATGTTTGGTAGATGCAAGCAATGGATTCGTTCACGATGGTATTCAAATGCCGAATTATTCTTGCTTTGACGTCAGACATTTATAAATAGTACAAGCATAAATAGCCTTGTGGTAGTATTCTTCTTGTGTAAAATCAATGGATAAAACATAAATTCCACAATTGGATGTGATGTTGTTATATTGTTCAAATGGCCAAAGTACCAAATACACAGCACAAGTATCTTGCCCACACCGAACTCTGACCATAAACCGAAAAACAGGGCTAGACATAGGAGGTAAAGGTCATGTGAAAAACACTGATCATAAAGCTAATGAGAAAAAGGCATGTAAGGAAAATGAACGTAGGAATAAGAATGACGTTGACAGCAAAATCTTGTAAGATCTAACTGTTCAGATTCCAAACTGGTTGAGTAAGAATTTGGCTTCCTAAAAACAGTGAAAATTTAGGGTGGGGTTGATCAGGTCATTGACATTGGTTGGACATACATGAACGGAGCGTAACAAATATGTACCACATAAAATGTTAATACAAGAATGAAGGTATAAATGAACGCAGCCAATCAGAACTTAAAGGTGAAAATTAACTTCCCAAAACGGCACATTGTTACATATTCTCTCAGTTCAACGCAAACCTTGGGTGTACAAGAATTCAATATAAATCAACACATTGTGGGCATACTTTACACGAAGCAATAAAACAAAGAAGTAAGTGCACCAGTGTCTTGCGTTAAAATCCACTTAGGTAAATTTAAATGTTCGTCGTATGAATATAAAAGCGTCCACGTGTTGGGATTTTGTACGGCAAGCCACACTCAAATATCAATTCATGATTTCACATTTTGTATGTCAATGAAAAGAAGTAGAGAGTAATTTTAGTAGTTATGGCAGTTAAAAGTTCATTGCACAACCATAAAACATGTAAGCAATAGACATACGTATCTTGTTGTATGCCAGTCTTACATGGTCGTTGTGTCAGCAACTAGCACCATTGTCGCACAACGAAATGAAGACAAAAACTAACAAACAAACAAACAAACAAAGCACAGAATTGGATTCCAATTCATCGAAACATAAACAACAAACTGAGGCATTATATTCGTAATCCGGGCACCGCACCTGACATGGGTATGAAAATGCAGATGCCCACGTCTTATAGGTTCTTTCTTGCATAGAGGTCTATGTGTTAAGATGATGTGAACAGACATGTGTGAGTAGCAGTGCCCTGGCATAAACAATGGAGTATCAGGTCACAAGGTAAACTTCCTCAGAAGTAGTGCATAACGGGTATGTAATAACCCTGTTGGAGACACCAAACAGTTCCCCCCATTATCCCGGACGCACGATCTGTTAATATAAATGCCCAACCAGGTCACAAGCACTGGGTTTACCATAGCCATGGTGTGAAGAGTGTTTGGGTAAGCGTAAAGGTAGTAAGATGCAGCCACTTGGAAGGTTGACAGTCAGGTAATAATGTGCAGGTGATATTGCACCTCTTGGGTTTGGTATGTGTGTCCCAATGAAGGGTCAACTACTTCTCAACACAGCAGACATAAATGAATCGCTCACGCTAATTGGCAAGTCGGCCATTTCAATGTGACTCTTTCCAACAGGTGCGCTTTGATCTGCAATATCATATGTACTGGAAACATGAACTTTGTGTTTTATGCATAGAATTTCTGAGGGCAAGGCAAACATTTAACAGTATCACTTAATGTACTCGTCAATGGTGTTTAAGTAGAGCCTCTATTTGTGGTGACTTTGCAATTCCTTTAATCTTTGAGTGACAGAAACAAAGTATCACAAGAATGATAAGAACACATAGTACAAGTACAGTGCCAATGCTAAACACCACTCCTTTATGCGACTCATACAAGGGTGGATGAACTTTCTCACGCAGTTGAGCTACAGACCCATTTAGTCCAAAACCTCAGGGTCCGCAAGCTCTTTAGGCTGGATGTTGCTTAAATTCAACTTTGTTTTCGTGGCATTATTTGAAGTACAAACGTTCCAGATATCTAGAGCAAAGTCAGCTATAGACAGTGGGTGATCTCTACAACGTTAAATCATTTTGGACGAAGACATTTTGTACATGGGTAAGAGTTGAAAGTAGGCACTGACTGCCTTATTACATGCGATGTCCAGTGTTATTTTTGTAACTGGACTTTTATGAGCATCAGTGAAGCACGTTGCTTTGATTTAAGAACACAATTTATGCTCAGGTCAAAGTCAGTTGGCGTGATAATGACCTGATCTAAAGAACTGAGTGAATAGGCCTTTGGGCTTTGTGTACCTTGCAGTATTTGGTTTGTACAAGTTTGCCTGACTGTCTGTTTATCCTTGTTCCACATGGATATACACAAGACAACGAGTTAAGGATCGCACAGGGATTTCCACATTTTACAATCACAATTATTTGAAACCATCATTCCAAAAACATACTGATTCCTTAAATTGGGGTTAACTATGGAAGACTATCGCACGTTAAGTACCCAATAAAAAGCGAAATTTGTGGAATCATGCAGATATCAACAAACTGCCGTATTTTCCAACTACACAAAATAACGTTCAGCAACCTGACATGTATATGAAAGCAGCAAATTTTGACACTTTATCCATAAGTATAATGTAAAGTTTACATAACATATGAGCATAACAGCTACCTATTACTCAAGTCTGACTTCAAAGACCATTGGTGACATGCTGTCGAGAGAGAAAATGAAACAAACTAGAACATTCTAGTTCATTAACTCATGTTGACATCTTACTGTGAGGTGACGGTCACCAAAAAGAGAAAACCAAATGTAGATAAACACTCCAATGACCAATCGAGTGGTCAGTTCGGCTTTTTCCTTTACAGGAAAAACTATCTCTATGACATCAAACCTAGACCTCTTTGGCGGTGCACCTGTTTCATTATTCATAAAGTTGTAATGCTTTTTTCTTGCAGACCAGGGCACTCCCCGACCTGATCACAAATTGTAATGAGGGGGCTGTGGACCTGACTCCCCGGAGGACTGGGTATTGAGGGCTGCACTAGGAACAGTGCCATGTTCTCTTGTGAATAGCCCACTGTAGGCTGTTCTACTTCACTGGTTTGATTACCCTCACCAGCAGCACTTGTGATTGGCTCAGGTTCGTTGTCACCTGGTATAAAATCTCCAGGTAGGTATGTCGGAACAGGCAACTTGGCTTGTCGTAAATTCTGTGCCCTGACAGATATTTATACCGGGTGCACTAATGTCTAGAACATGAAGTTCCCCTTGTGAAACCATCCGATCCAGCATGGCCAGTGACACACATTGATGTATCACTAGATACTTCATCTCTAAGGACCCATCTACTCAAGCAGTCACTTTTATTTAATTTACCTGGGCGATTATGAATTGTACAGTCATTTTCTGATAGCATGATATCCCACCTTTGAAGCAGTTCATTCTTTGTTTCTGAGGAAAACATTGACCAAATGGTGCATGGTCCGTAAAAACATGGACCTTAGCACCAAGCAAGAAGTAATGTAGCATTTACATAGCAGCAACAATGGCATATGCTGTTTCTATACTAGACCACTTTTACTTTAATGTAGACAATGGGTGTGACAAATATTGCAAAACTTTATCACCTATTAGGCGGGGCTGCATAAGAATGCCAGAGATTGCAAAATCGCTGGCATCTGTATGTAAATGTATTGGTTTATCCATTTCTGCATGAACTAAAATGGGACTTGTTGTAAGAAAATGCTCCAAAGTGTCAAATGCTCTTCTCTCTGCCCACCCCCCCCCCCCCCTTTAAAAATGGGCATCTAACTGGTCAATGTAGTCAGTGGTTTGACATTGTGACTGACATTAGGACTGAACGTACGGTACCCCCCCCCCCCCCCCCACCACCACCACCAGTACCATCCCTACAAAAGCACAGCCACCTTTTGCCCTGCTTCTATCTTGTCTATCTGTGGTATTTTTCCTTTCCCCAGACAATACCTGTCCCATGAAATTGACTTTCTTTTTTTAGCAAAATGACACTTTGACTTTTTCAACTTCCTCTTGTGCTTACACAACCTCTCAAAGACTTTTCGCAAGCGGGCCATGTATGACGCGAAATCCTCTGAATGGCAGGCCATTTGATCCATAAAAGCATTACAATTCGTGTTTGCATGCCCTCAAAAACTTTATTCACAGTAAAATAAAAAAAAAAAAAAAAAAACATAGACACGCCCATTAGTAGCTCAAAATATATTTGAACAAGCCCTTTTGGCAAATAAAAGGGGTCTTTTCTTTGTCCTCTTCTTTGACAGGATATTGGCTATACCCCATAAACATGTCTGCTGTACTTATATAATTGGGACGCTTGACTTGCAGCATGACGTCTTCTATAGTTTTCTATAGTTAAATATTTTTTTTTATGCACCACGCAGTTCCTCTTTCTGTAATCTATCATTTATCTAAGTTGTCCATTTGGCTTGGACAGAAACAAACAGGGGCTACTTCACTGACTGCTGGACAATCTAATAATGACATTTTTCAGCATTTTGCTTAACTGTTTATCCGTTTTTTCTTTTTAATTATAAGGCATACAACACATGCGAAATTGTATGGGTACATGCTCCTCTGTGGGAATTGGTATTGTGAAATCTGGCCTTTCTCCTAGATCTGGCATATTCTCAGCAAAAAAGACATCACTGCGCTCTCTCAACAAAGCTTCTGACTGAGTCTTTTCTTGTGGGGTGGGGGGGATAAATGCTATAAAAAACACTTGTGGGTATGGATGCTTTCATTCCCCTTTGGCTTCGTTACAAAGTGTCACATACTCATCCACCGATGTATGTTCTTGACTAATTTTTCAATTCAACTGATCAACTAAGTTGATCTTCCTATTGCTAAGTTTTTCAAATTGGACAATTGCTATGCCCGAATTGATGGTAAATGAGCATCCCATTCACTACCTCGAAGAGAACGGTCGCACTTTCATCTACCTGAGCAATCATGACAGGGGCCATCAGTCCTGGTTGATACAAACAGAATGGGATATTGTCAAGAGGTGTTATTAAAACAGGTTCTCGAAGAGATTTGTCTTTGATTGGTCCCAAAAATGTGTTACATAAATCAGGTGGTGTTATTTGTTTCTAAAGGACTTCAGCCAAAGAAACCTGGGGTTTTCATCTTTACGATGCATCAATGTCACATAATCTCTCAATTTCAAAGTCTTTTCATTAAAATCAAGCTGGACTTGAGCTTCAAACAAAACATCACTACCAAGTAAGGCAGTTCTTGATATCCCTTTTATAATTTCGAAACGAGGTCTCCCATGAAGCTGGTCTAATCTAAAATTTCATTCAAGAGACCCCTTCGCCATTTCAATTGGTTTCCTGACATACCAACTACACTGCCATTTGTAAAATTCCGGTCGGAATCTTTCGGAGTACTGGCATGGATTGGACATACATGCACATAACAAATGTGTACCAAAGACAACATCAATACAAGATTAATCAAATTAAATTAAGAAAGCCAACGAAGCCTTCCAGGTTAAAATTAACTTAGCAAAACGCCACATCGTTACACATAAGACCGTGCGGAATAGGTCATGTTTGAATTTACTGTCATTATATCATATACAGGTCTGCGAGGTATTTAATCTTTGCATTTAATATAGCCATTAGAAAGACACGACAACTATTTATGGTGCATGCCTTGCTAAGTCAAAATGCAGTAAATTGAGGAAACACAGTAACTACACAGTATACAGACAAACAACAACCAGATCTTATATAAATATGGGGCATCAGTGCATACGTGTGGAAATCAAACTAAAAACTCGTTTTCCTGGAATAAAACTTCGAAAACGCAAATTCATAATCCTTTCAAAAACAACTCACAAAAATACACAAATTAAATGAGCACATGAATGAATGAATCAATCAATCAATCAATCAATCAATCAATCAATCAAACAATAACAGAATGTATAAAATCGGAAACATTCTGCAACGCTATTGTGAACTATGACATGACATCTTGTATGTGACTTACTTACCATGTTACATTTATCAGTCTGTATCAGCCAAAGCCTGGACGAGGTGAGGAGTTTAAAATGTATAAAACAGAGATCCTAATCAGTGAGAAATTATCGCTTTTATCGATATTTCTGGCTTTGTTCATTCGTTCAGAGTCCTTCTTGTGTTTCAATCGTTCGAAATGTGGATGACCACAGGAATTGGCAGTCATAATTTTAAGCCTGCAATTCCAGAGGTCCCCCACTTCACTTTATACAACATAAAAGTCGGAGATCAAATAGTTCTTGGCATAAAGTGCCAACAAACTTGAAGAATGTTTTTATAAGCATTTTTACTGGAAATAACGTTTCACCAGTGATAGCTTATTGACGAAAAGAAAGATGTACTTCACGGCGTTTAGCTAGACAGAACAAAGAAGAAAACCTGGACTTAGAAATCCATTAACCTTATAAATTATCCTTGTGATTTTTGTTGAAACAAATCTAACCTTGCAAGATGTCCAATATGTGCTTCTATACGGTACAGGCAAAAAGGGTCAGATAAAATTGATTTGGTGGCACAGCATTTTACCTTGCCCTGCTATGAGAATAACTGATGAAATGGAACATCCTGCTTCTCGTTTACACAAGAAAGCTGCTGCCGGATCATCACAGAAATGATGAATGCCATGTATTGCTAATCAAATATGACACGTCATAATACCGTCCTAGGTACGGTCCAACATGTGCACTTTTGTTTCAGTTAGGTTTGCTTGAAAATATGACTGCCAATTCGAGTGGTCATACACATCTCGAACTAATCATCACAAAAATAAATAAAAAAAAACAAACAAAAACAGATGGCATCTGCAGATGGTTTGCGAGCTGCTACATGTCACTCTGTTGTACGCAATACTCCCAGTTGTGTTTTCTGCTACGTCAAGCAACCTCCACGGTCACAACGAACAACCACTCTCTAGATTTTCTTGGCCCACGTTAAATAGCGATATTAGTTGGTGCCATTTTCTTTGGTCATAAATACATCAACATTTCTAAGCTGATATGAATACACTGCTGTAGCTGGTGTGATATGGCTTGCACTCTCTCTCTCTCTCTCTCTCTCTCTGTCTCTCTCTCTCTCTCTCTCTCTCTCTCTCTCTCTCTCTCTCCCCACACATATATATATGTGTGTGTGTGTGTGTGTGTGTGTGTGTGTGTGTGTGTATGTGTATATGTATGTGTGAACACCTGTTTTGAGGGAAAATACTTTCTCAATTTCTTAATAAATGTTTTGTTTGAGTCGTGTTTTCCCTCTGTCATGCATTTAAGCACTTCCTCGCCACGTCATTTATATCTCTTTTTACATTTGGAAGAGCAGAAATGGTCATATTGTAAACATCACAAGGATGTAAATTATCGGCGAGTAGTTTGATTTCCCTGAACAATCTGCTTTCTGATTGACGTTTTTTTCCATTTAACTTTTGTAACTATGAGTGATTACTCTATGAATTAGAAGCTCAGGCTGCGCCCACAGTACCAGCATCGTCATTGACACACAGGTCTCCGGTGTTTTAAATCGGCTCTCTGAACCTAGAATTGCCGGATACTACATCTTCATAAGAAAAGACAAAACATGAATGGTAATGATTTTTTCGCTGACACAATTAGGTCTTTTACAGTCTGAATCTGAATAGATTAATTGCTAGACAATTTTAAAGGTATAACATGTCATCACGAAGTATCAAACAAAACGATCTGTGAGGCATTCAATTACCCTTACTGAAATACATTTCTACCCAGATTAGAAGGTAGCTTTTATGTAAATATTCACCATTGCCTTGACCAGCAAGTCTGCACTGAAGAGACCACTATTGACAAAGGAACGTTACTGAACAGTGAGAAAGACACTGAATTCACCTGTAACAAACTGAACTGGTACAACAGAGCCATGCCGTCAGAGCAGACATTTACGATCCAAGATCACTTCATGTCTTGGTTAATTGTTGCAAGCATCGACATAATGAAATTATGATATATAGTACAGAAAAACATGACCCATATTGATAAATTCCAAACCCAACATTGACAGCAAAGTGATTCCAGATTTACTAAAGCATCAACATTCATCTTCAAATACCAATGTGCAGAACTCATTTTTACTCCTGACTTGAGACTGGCAGTCACTCATTTAAGGCAACTGGTGGTTTTAAACTGGTCCTCTCAAACTTTGAAACATTCTTCATTAACTGCTGACCATAGTGTGTACAAAATGTACTGGCCTAACCACTCAAAACCCAAAGTTTTATTACTTCTGCCAAACATACAAAGGTATAATATATTCACTAAACAAGTGTGAAAAAGCAAAGAGTTGGTTTAAATGTTTAATTACATTTTCGCGGGAATAATACCGTACCAGTCATCACAAAGAATCAAACACACAAATAGTGCAAGTCACTCAATCATAAATGCAAGTAGACTTTGACGGACCGGTGCTGAGCTGACCTTACATGTACCGACTGAGACGGTCCTGTTAAATTCAGAATAATATCAAGATCATCTTTTTCTAAGACGGTTACTGCTGTCCCGTAAAAATAATTCAAATATAACATGAACTACTTCTAAAATCGCCCAGCACACGGCGAATGTATCTGCTGGCCATCATCATTCACTTTCGACCGTGATACATTGATTTGTCGCATGACCTGACTCACCCAAACACATTTCATTTCCACGTTCCAAAAAGCATCCAAAAACTATATATGCATGATAGCCAAATATAGGGCTTAGATACAATTATGACATACTTCGGCTTTTTTTTTGTTTTTTTTTTTTTTTTTTTGTTTTTTTTTTTTTTTGTTTTTTTTTTGTTTTTGTTTTTTTTTTTTTTTGTCTGTTTTTTTTGATGATCAATGTTTTGAGTTCAGGCCAATGTGGAAGGTTAAAACTTACAACGGTACAATCTCCACACCTGATGGTTACAAAATATGCCCCCCCCCCTCATCCCCCAAACGGTAAATGTTACAGTGGTGGGTGATCGCTCGCCTATCGGCTTGCGTCTGACTTCGCTCATA
>CAXHWN010000671.1:0-30000 GCA_964020975.1 Hermodice carunculata
ATTCAATCATTAGAAAAAATATGTAGGAAAAATTGAAGATATAGGTTCGCTGGTTGACATTTTGCAGCGACACATTTTCAATGGCTGAAACAAGAAGTGTGTATATGACCATCGGACTAGAGATAATATAATGTTCGTTGAAGTTTAAAGTGCTGTTGGCAAATGTTTTGTTTTTAAACTACGTCATATGACCCTGATCTTGCCCCCTCCGGAAAGAGAGAGAGAGAGAGAGAGAGAGAGAGAGAGAGAGAGAGAGAGAGAGAGAGAGAGAGAGAGAGAGAGAGAGAGAAACAGAGGGAGAGAGAGAGAGAGAGAGAGAGGCCGTCCTGGGGGTCATGGTGTTATTTTGTCTCACGAATATGAACTCTGGAGGTACAATGTACAACATACCGGTTCACCTTAGCATCATCCGAACCACACTACTTGTCGTGTTGTGACGCAAAGGCTCTCTGAAACATATTGAGTGACGCAGGAATCATTTTTGATTGACACAAAATGTGACGAACCTTTTTATTTAGTCAAGTCAACCATGGTGCAAAGGAATAATAAGTCATAAGAAAGTAAATTTTATTACGTTGTGTTCTAACACCAAAATCTCTGCAGTATGTGCCCAATACACCGAATAAAATAAGAAGAAATCTATTTATGACTGTCTGTGCGTTTATATGCCTATTCCGAATCATACGCGACGTCCTGTCAGCCAGCATTGCATACAACAGCTCGTTACAACACATAATTTATTATTGCACAGTTGTCGATATGTACACAGTGACTACCTCCATGTAGAGTGTGTCGTGTTTCTGATTTTTTTATGAAATAAATTTAAAGTACGTGTATGCTGATAGTTATAAAACATTGAGAAAATTTAAGATGTTTTACAGAAATAATAATTTGTAAAACATTATTTTGACTTTTCGTGTTCTCATACCCAAGAATCAAATTTATCCTTGGGTCATTTTTGTAGAGGAAGGGAATTCATGGTTATAACTCGTCAAGTAGAAGAGATCTTGCATTTAGTGATACAAAACCTGCACACATTCCTATCCCAAACACATACACACGCGCGCACACCCGTGTTAAATACAGAATGTATTTGCTTATATGTATGTATGTATATATATATATATATATATATATATATATATATATATATATATATATATATATATATATATATGTATATGTATATATACTGTGATTTCACTAGATTTTATTTTATTTTTGCTGATCCTTGAAACGAGTGAAAGTATATGCACTTTGAAACTTTTATTTTAACATAGTTTATTTTAGAAGTATGACCAAAATAGTCAAGTTGAAATATCAGTTAAATGTCACAAATGTACGTATACATATATATATATATATATATATATATATGTGTGTGTGTGTGTGTGTGTGTGTGTGTGTGTGTGTGTGTGTGTGTGTGTGTGTGTGTGTGTGAGAGGGAGCGAGTAAGGCGTCTTGGCAACTGGCATTTATCAATTAAGAATGTTTAACATTCGTCGCATTTTACACGATGTATGACAAGCCTTGCAAAGTTGTCATGATATTTTTATTGTTAACTATTTCGGTGAAAGGAGTCATTTGGCTACATGTTGCTGAAATCCTCTTGCGTCTGTTGTTCGCAAGATGTCCTTTTCCTCAATAATTCTGTCCACACATTGAATATCTGAAATAATCTTTCTAAAGATCGTGAAGGTGCAGATTCTGTAAATTTGTTGATTTCGTCTTCACTGTCTTTTTGGTAAAATTGTTTAAGTTTGCTGATCATTGCAATGCCGTTTTCATCACTGTTGAACGTTATTGCAATATGATATTAGTTTTCACAAATGACAACAGCGTTCTTTATATTCAACAAAAACATTTAGCACACTTTGTGGTGATACAAATGTTTATGTTGCCAGATAAAAGACGTTATTTCTTTAAATGCAAGTTCCACTCGACCTGACTTCTGAAAACAGAAAAAAAATCGGTGTATAAAGTACATGTGAGAACTAAGGTGGAGACTGAGTCAAAGCTTTCTTCGATACACATTGGGATAAATTTTCCCAAAGAAGGAAGTTGGCTTGGACAATTCGTATTTTCTCTCGAAGAGCAGGCATGCTGATATATAAATGAAAGGTCAAGAATTAGAATCTGCATTGTCATTATTTAGATGTTTTGTTGCAGCGACCAATGAAACAATTCATAGGTATGATTCAAATTGAAGGATACAGCAGCTGACTTTATTGTCTTTCGAACAGAAAAAAATAAAAAAGTAAAAAAACGTAGCTGTATTTTTGTTTGTTTTTTATTTTTTTATTTTTTGTTTTTTGTTTTGTTTTTTGTTTTTGTTTTTATTTAATTTCGGTTTATTTTCTTTTTTCAGTTGGTGACATTTAAGTGTGCAATGCAGCGTATTTCCGTGTCGTGATGAGATATTTACTCATAACGAATGAAAAACTTGTTGAGCATATGGCTGTGACGCATCTGATATAGTTTCCTTTGGTTTACACATATTTCATTGGACATTACAGTACATATCATAACAATAGTAATTCAAAACAATTGGGACAGAGGACGAAGTCCTATGTAAATCCCTCTTGCTGGAAAGGGCAAATGAACAGGACAATACCAGACACACAAATACACGCCAAGGACGACCGACACCGAGACGAGACAGACAGTAGGGCAAGATGTTTGCCACCAAAGTGATAAATTAGACCATCCATAGATTCAAAATCAAAGCACATACAAATACTAACGCTGATAGAATTTACAAAATCAGCCAATACCTATAGTGTTAAAATGATCCGTCCTGGAAATATATTCTTGCACTGCTAGAAAAATTTCGACATTTTGCTCAAGTTTATAGCTTTTTTTTAAAGACATAAACAAGTAGAATACTCCATTTAATATTGTGGTGACAAAACTGTACGTCTTTGCAAATTCTTTTACGTCAATGTGTCTAAGCATGGCTGAAAACTCACTGAATATGTAACATTTGCAGCAGTGGTGAAGAAAGTTTAAACTAGCTTCATGAGATTGTGGGAGACTATTTAGTTAATAGTGTAATTATCAAACCGTGTAAATTATCTATATGGGATTGCATACAGCTTTATTAATTCCATCATGTATACAGCATCATAAATGCAACATAATTGACGCTTCTGTATATGTGCCTTTGTATTATAATTTCATTTGCTGAAGTGAATTCCGTATAAATAAGTCCAAATGCAGTAATGTATACATGTCCGCGCTATAAACGATATTTGCACACTACTTTAAATGCGCGCATAACCGAAACGTTACGTAGGGCCTACATATTCTGCTGCAAAATACGATTTTGCTCACAAACATGAACCATAATATTTATATAACAGCGATCGTAAATATATACAAAAGTAAAATGCTAAGTTGATCTAAACCTCTTCAATTTGAAATAAGAGTTCAGAGTAGACAGTCTTCGTTCAAAATGTATGAGAAAGGAAACAAATAGAATAGTCCTATCGGAAGAAGATATCAAAATGCAGTAATATTCTGTATTGGGAATTGTTAAATATAAACAATCAGTTTTTCATATTTTGAAATTCTGGCAGTATGTATTTGGCAGATGTACCTCGAGGTTTAGATCCAACTGAAACCAGTTAAATAAGATCCAAGATGACAGTATATCGAAAAGTACATTTGTGGAAGGAATAAAAACGAAACGTTACTCAGCAAATGGGCTTTATTAGTCCATTAATGACAGTTCAACTAAATTTTCGTGCTTCGCAATGATTTTTGTCTGGAGATAAACCAATGATTAACAAACAGTTTGTGAAGTCAACTGCCTTTTTATACTGAATTCATGTAATGTGAGGCCAAGCATCATTTGAGATAAAACATTAAGGATAATAAGGATAAAAAGTGAGTGTCCTGCTCCTTTGTTTTTCAAAATCGTAAAGTATAGTACATAGAAAGATGAAGTATGTATAAATTACCATGTTGATACTCAGTCCGAAGCCAAAATAGCAAAAATATGTTTATCTTCAAAAATGTTGATTGCAAGTCAAACGTCTGATACAAAGCAATGGGACAAGGATTTGAAAACCTCTTCCTCCAAACCAAGAGCGAAAAAGTGTAACATATTTATTGTGATAAACTGTGATTTTTATTGACGTTAAATTCTAGTGGATACATTTATCAATATGATGTTATAATGTGCACGCCATTTATTAACCGCACCCCGATTAATCATTTTATAAATGACGCTTCAATTCATTATAGAATACCCCAAATATATATATATATACCCATTCTAATAAAACGGCCAAGCTTCCTTTTAGCTCTAGCATATTCTATGCACATAATACAAACATACACACGCACAGGGAACTATATATGTATATACATATATATGCTGGCACCCTGCAGGATTCATGGACACACGTTAAAAAGATGTTTTACCGTGGGTCGAGACAAAAATGAACAGGAACGCACTGACCAACGGCACGGTAAATCTAATAACATATGTACATGAACGGAATATGTCTTCGCTTTGGAATGTGCTGAATAGTTCTACATGTAAAATGTTTTGTCAACTATCAGCGTGACTCAGTTCAGTGATTGTTGTAATTCCACCATAGGTCATAATGAAAATGCATCTTTTAACAGTGAACTACAGAAAGTTTGTGTGCGTGTCAAAGGGAAACTGCTTATGGACAAGTGTGCTTCTTATGGTTTTGAAATCACCGGTGATATGATCAGATCATTGTATGGTAATAGTGCTCTTGGCTACGATGGGCTCACAACAGAGCACAAGGTACGAACACTCTCAAATCTGATGTACTTATCTTGCTCACCTTGATACATTAGTTCTGAATAGAGAGGTCCTAGATGTGCTTCAAATGATAGTTATAGTTCCGATTTTGAAAAAGCCGTTCCTAATCCCAAACGTGGCCAGGATCTATAGACCAATCCCTTTAAGTTCCATACACTCAAAACTTATTCATAGGTGTTTAATACTGGATGATGGTGTTTGTGATGTTCAATTTGGCCATAGAAAGGACAGGGGTACCTCATTCTGTTCCTAATATTTACATGACCTTATATCGTATTTTAATTATAAGGATTCGCCCATCTTTGCAGGCTACTTCGACGCCACTTTCGAAATGATACGGAACGATGGTGTCTTTCATAAGTTATGGCATCAAATATCGATAAACAAGTGGATGTATTTTGTATCATGGTATCGAAATATAAAAGTAATGACGAAATGGAAAGGAGAGCTCAGTGGTCCCTTTTCAGTTGTAATCGGGACTCGTCAGCGCAGGATTGTATCACGCAAATTGTTCAATATTCTTATAGATGAATTATTAATTGAATTGAGAAAATATAAATGCGTACTTTCTATTTGCAATAGCCTACATAATTGTTTCGTTTACGCAGATGACGCAACATTGTTCGCGTCCAGGGTGCCGCATCAAGCTTTGATTAATATATGTCACAACTTTGTCGAAAGATGGCGCTCATCATTCAATGTAAAGAAATCTGCTTGCATCGTAACTGGAAAAGCTACTTTTGTATATGAGCCATTTTTGAGAACCTAGGATATGAGAGGTTACGTAATGTCGATAGATTAGAATTTTTGGCTGTTGTTTAAAAAAAGGAAAATCTTAAGGCACACGGTCACATCTCTTGCAGGATCTCCAAGGCACGACTTTTGGTGTACCGATAATCTGGCGCAGGTATGAGATATCCAGGTTTAGCCTCAAACGTCATATGTGGAATACTGTTGGGGTCACCCTGACCTTCGGCTTTGATTGTATATATGTAAATAAGACAAGTTGAGACACATTGGAATGCGCCTAGAACTCTGTGCTTGGGTATCGGCAGAGGATCTCACTCATCTCCTCTGCTGGGGAGCCCCGCAAGGATCGAATATAAAAGACATCGTAAATCGTGACACATGTACCGGTGAATTTTTTATATTTCTTCTCAGATCTGGGACTTGCCATTTTTTTCTTTTATCGCAATATATTGTTCACGGATATGCCACCAGAGGGACTTTAGTAGATCGCATTGCCAACATTAATCCATCACTCTTCAGAACTGCTTTCAGCACGGTCAATAATATAACTATTCCTTAATCTTCCCGGACTCAACCAGGGGCAGGAATGGTATATTATCTGGTTTTTTGCCAGGACAACCAGACCATAACAACCTTTACGGCATCTCACAGAAACTGGCCCAATCACTGATATCGGTCTTCTGAATTATTTGTCTTTTTCTATTAAGCGGAACCTATTTATGTGTTTATAATTTCTTGTAATGATTAAATGGTTATGAATCTGAGCGTATTATATTTATGTGCCAAGACTTTTCAGTGTGATTTATGTCCTTATGATTATGTACTTTTATCGACGTCACTGCGACTGTCTTAGCCTATAATTTGTGTATCTTTTTTGTTTTGGATCATTTCTGTACCATTAGTGCGATGTGTATTTTCATCTTCTTCCTTATTGTGGAGGCGTTATAAAATATATAATATAATATATATATATATATATATATATATATATATATATATATATGTGTGTGTGTGTGTGTGTGTGTCTGTCTGTCTGTTTGTGCGTAAAACCGTTGTTTTATTTATTTAAGACCTGTTTCACATCTTTTTGGAATCTGGATTCAGAAATAAAGTGTGTATATTTGCAGCCTCTTCATAATGCATAAAGAAATATAATAAATTCCTGAATTTATGAAATGTCTTGCTGAGATTTTTGGAAAGGCGGACAACAACGTTTTGTGCAGAAAGTTACGTGTTTTTTTTTGTTTGTTTGTTTGTATTTTTGTTTGTTTTTGTTTTATGTTTTTTTTTTGTTTGTTTGTTTTTTTTTGATTTTACAAAGAAAACAAAAATCAATCCGTTTGATCAACTATGATTTCCAGGCCGCGACCCACTGCCACACACGCGTTCCTAGCTGTTAAAGGTGGACAAGACTTTGCCATCTCATTTTCCTTCTCCTTTGGTGATAAACAAAACTTACTTTCACTATTACATATTCATCACGATTAAATTACAAGGTAACAGATGAACACCAACAATTATAACTACCCGAAGTCGAATACGTTAAGGAATACGGATAACAACTTGTCTTCAAATTTACAAACATATTGTGTTGGAAAATAGATGAAACATTGGGTCAATTTCCAGTGGGGACAATTAATTTACATATAAAACATTATATATATATATATAATTTTCTTCTTTTTCTTCTTATTCTTCTTCTTATTATTATTATTCAATGATGGTATTTGCTAAAAAGTCAACAGTTTTTAATTGGTTATAGTTCTCTTGTAGGGTGGGCAAATAGGCAGGAAGTTTCTCAAGGAAGACGAAAGCAATTATATCAAAAACTTTTCTACTTGCATGCAAGGGTTTCCCACACCATTTAGGAGTGATAAAGATACTTAATGCTTCTTGTGAGAGTTCGAACACCTTTCAGAAAAATGGCACCTAGCATTTATGATGTAGATGTTGGCATGTGGCATAGGTTATTCGATTAAAAACGTATCTATGTGTGGAAACTAAAGGGTAAAATGCTTGGGTTGGCATGTTACAGTGGTCCTTATTCATGCTGAATTTTAAAACTTTATAAATGTGAAATTCTGAAAACGCGTTGTTGCATTCGCTGTTGGATGAAATAGTCTTTTGCATCAGCCCATCTCGTTTAATCAAGCTCAATGCAGTCGAGGTGGTTATAATTGCACTGTTACCCGTATTTATCTCGTTAATTGTACATATGCAAACAATTTATACATAACATATATGAACTACTGTTTTTCTAGACGAGGGCGATGTTTGTATCGACCACTATATTTGTCTTCCAGATCAACGCCTATCACTAAACTTTATGCAACAGATTTTAATAGTCATATTTTCCTCAGGATCTCTCCAGTTAAATCCTAGCATTGTGCAGGTCCTCTTTCAGTTCACGTTTTTATCTGACTTAACTCTTTATATATGTCATGTTTTGGAAGAAGAGCCAATCCTTTCCCTCTTAATTTTACATTAGCTGATAATATCTGATTGTTTCAACATAGCCATTTCGTTTATTCACGATTCACATCATGAAATCCTGTGCAGTCGTTTGTCAAATCCTCGAGTCGATGCATTTATACCCTAGGTGTATCTCTCCCAAGTTTGATTGCAAGGTAGCGCTTTCCCTTTCAAGAACACTTAAATGTGTAAACTGTAAGAGAGTTTCCTCAAAATTACATGGACATTTTTTTTTCAAAAATCATGTAGCGTCGCATTTTTATCGATATAACATTTTTGCAGCAAAATGGAGCTCTGATTTGATTAAGTGAACATGTACATAATATCGGTATATTTGCTGTTATGTCTATTCTATTCTGAAACTTCTGATCACAGTGTGTGCAAGCCTACTCGGAATATATCTTAGTCTCCATAGCACGTCAAGACAGGTATCGTGCTCATTTAAACGCATAAATTATCCAATCCAATAATAAATAAAGCCCTACACTTTGAGACCAATGGAACTGTAAGTAAGTCAACCTGGCTCTATACCAAACCAAGTACCCAAACACTACAACTCTTTCTTTCTTTCTTTCTTTCTTTCTTTCTTTCTTTCTTTCTTTCTTTCTTTCTTTCTTTCTTTCTTTCTTTCTTTCTTTCTTTCTTTCTTTCTTTCTTTCTTTCTTTCTTTCTTTCTTTCTTTCTTTCTTTCTTTCTTTCTTTCTTTCTTTCTTTCGTTCTTTCTTCTTTTCCTTTTTTACAGGCACATTTGTCTGGCACTTCTTTTGAAAACTACTGTGCGTAAAACACCAATTTGGCATGATTATGCCTGTTACGTGAAGTCTGGAGTTTTTGTAAGGACGCTTTACAGTTTTAAAATTATCAGCATTAGGCCATTTGAGTGTTGAATATATTCAAAACTGTTACAGGTACAGGTGCCAATCCAACTTCTATTCATAGGTTTGTAACACTGCACGTTTTGTTTGTGTGTGTGTGTGTGTGTGTGTGTGTGTGTGTGTGTGTTTTTTTTAATTTTACATGTAACTTCTAAACGGCAATTTCATTTGGCTATTTGGAATTTTCTTCTACCCATAACTCAATTTTCATCCGGGTTTCACCATGTTAGGCCCAAATTGGAGATATTAGGGGTCCCACATTTTGTAATATGGATATGGACAGCGTCAGCGTCAACTTGTTTGTTTAGATTTCAGATATAATTACTAAGGTTTTAGTTAAAATATGAAAGAAAAAAGGTACATGAATAGATGAATAGTTGCTCCAAAAGGTACAGTGCCCCTCCCCTCACCGCCCAACCCAACCCAACCCCTAACTTGTAATGCATCTTAGACGATTCGAGATTGATAGTTAAAATGCCTCATGACGGTAATTTCAGTTCAAGGTTTCCCACTAATGACCAGTTTGTTAATTCATTTGGCTTTTTAAACCTAGAATTTAAAAAAAAAATACATTAAATCTTATGTAATTGATTCGTTATTAATACAGATGTACCCATTAGTAGTGATTTCATCGGCTGTGAAATACAGCGAGTTTATAATAAATAGGCCAATTTTTATTGCTGAAACGGGACAACGAAGATCTGACCAGTTTTCAGGTGTGACGCAATTAATAGCGTGACTCCTTTACTTCAAGTCGTTATATTTGCGTTTTACTTGAACTTTGAAGTTGAAAGGCTGGTTTAATCAGTTTGATCTGATCAGTCCGTTAGGTAGGCCTCGTCGGGTCAGGTGTAAGACCAGGCGCTGTAGGTAAGTGTGGGATGGTTTATTATTTTATTCATTTTTGCTAGGCCTAATCATGAGTGCTAGGTGTAGTTTTATCATATTTATGTCATGTGGGCTACGTTTTTAAGTAGGCCTATTAACTAAGGAACATCATATTCGCTTTATTCCGTAATACATCAGCTCGGGATGTTTGTATTGGAAATGCAAACATGGTGCCGCCAGTTAGCAGTATGACTTGTCTGGGGATTAATGGCACCGAAACAAGTCTTGCGCTGGTTCCCCGCTGGTAACCCGATTTTTTAAAGGCTAATAATGCCTAAAACTTTCTTTTAAATTTCAAATTTTATGAATATGATTTGTTCCTTTCATAAATTAATTTGCTATTATGATTTAGAACAATACAGTTTTTTAGTGAATGGTACGGAATAGGACTTCGCTCTTAGAATGTCGGACTTGATAGTGTTCAAATGGTACATGGGCTTACAGAATTAGGTTTGTTTAGTTTCTCTTTGTATTAAATATAAATGTGGCTTCTAAAGGTCAAGGGTCAAGGTCATTTGGACAACTGAAAGCTCCATCCAGCCATGACTTGGTAAATATTCCCGCGATTTAATCATAGTTGGACTCGACTTCTATGTATTGTAACACTGCATATTTTTGCAATTTTTATGTAACTTTTAAAGATCAAAGGAAGAGAATATGTGGACCTTTTAAAATTTTCATGTCGCTGTAAGCTTAATGCAATGTGAAGTACCAAAGGCTTTGAAGATTGTATTGCATCAAGAACGAAAAAAACCTATAGCATTAAATAGTTACAACTTTTGAAGGCACACGGACAGATTAGCTTTGAGGCATTTTTTTCTAGTGTTAGATCATTCAGCTACCCATTATATTTGATGACGGTAACATTTTATCACGTATTATCAAGTTAAATATTCCTTGATAGTGTATTATGTGCAAGACTAATGACGTGTGTGTTTCTTGTTAAGGTGCTGCTAGTTTTAACAAAAACCTTTGTGATTTACACTGATCTAACATGGTGATATATGTTTTTACTACTTTTTACATAATGTTCTTTGTAATTACATGTTGTTTGCATAAATTGCGTCGATGCACTCCCTATCAGCAGAGCAACCTTGATGTATTTTTGCCCGGTTAAAGTAAAAGCAGAAGACGAAGACGAAGACGAAGACGAAGACGAAGACGAAGACGAAGAAGAAGAAGAAGAAGAAGAAGAAGAAGAAGAAAAGAAGAAGAAGAAGAAGAAGAAGAAGAAGAAGTGCATTAAACCTATTATGCATTTATTTTTTAAGCTAAGTTTTCCTGTCAATTCGTAAAAAATATCTCCGTGTAAACTGTCACTCCCTTTATGATCCCCCTTTTTTATACTAAAACAACATTTTTGATTAACAAAAAATGTAGAGAAATCACACCATTATTCCGTGCAACCCGCTTGAACAAAAATCAAATATTTTAGGAGTGCCCATGTGAAAGCACACGGTGGTGGGTCAATTACTATTGAATAGCAATAATCTACTGGTTTTGTAGGGGTTGCATCGGTCTGTGTCGTAGTTCTAACTGTTAGATCAACATTAACCCTGACACAAATAAACGGTAAAGAGGACAACTTATCGAAGGCCCAACTTACAAACCGAAATTTATGCTGACAACGGTTACAGAAAGGTTATAATGGAAGGTGATGACATGGGCATCAGTAGCTATTTGGTCAATGCCGTCCAACGACGTCATCGGGATGATCAGCTCAAGCGTCAATAACACAACAGCTATGGTTAAATGTCTAATATTTTACGAATCACACTTTCAGCAGACGTGACTGGAATGGTCTGACCCAAACGACTTCCTTCTATCCTTTCACTGATTTGCGTGCTAACATCCACCTAGAGTCACTTCGAGTAAATCTGCGTATGCGGTAGGCTTAAATTGTAGCCGATGTATCACAGGCGTTACTGATGCATAATTTGTTTATTCCGGAAACAGCAGTCATTACTCAAAATGAGTGCGAAAGTGCTTTCACACGTTAAAGGCCCACTTAGCCCTGATAAGGTTTGTCAGTTGTTGCATTCAACAGATAGGCTGACGTGGTGCTGCCTATAGATATTCCAACTGAATCCTTTTGCATTTTGATTCTTCCCTAACCACGTAGCTTTTCAACCGTCAGCCTTAACTACTGTAAGCAGGCCCACTCTGCTAACTGAATAAACAAATCACGCAACTCCTTCACTGCCAAGTATGACACTGAGTCAATGGCTTTTATTGGTGCACTTCGCTCGAAGGGCACCGAGGAAAGCTGTTGACTAAGACCATTTTCTTGCGGGAAATTATGTACATATACATTTGCTGGAACTTGAATGATAGGTCTATGCATAAAAAATCAAATATCAAAGAGATACAGCGATATACCTTATCTCCATTCGAGTATTATGGGAAAGAGAGAGGCTAGACATGACGAATCCACATTTAGATAAATAAATACCATGTGGAGGCAAGCCATTTAGTAATCACACAGACGAACCGATAGTTATTGAATCAACTTCAGACCAAGTTAATAGGTGTGCCAGATCCCTGTGCCTTTCACAGGAAAGGTAAATGTAGGAAAATATGTGGACCTTCAGATATTATTTCTAAGATCAGGATATTGGTATTGGCATTAAAATTTGATTTTATTCAAACCTGTCACAAATGGAGACATGGGATGCGTTACATTCGGTTGGCAGACTGTCAAGTTCAAATTATAAATATACGGGCATATCAGGTACTTTCATAGAATGAGCTAAGTGGTTTAGCACGTCTCAAAAATAGAAGAAAATCTACACTTTGCAACACACCTGTGGGTTACGATTTTATGCGGGACGCTGATCTACAAGAATAGTTTATAAGCAACATGGCATTTGGAATATAACAGGGTCTGTGAGTCATCCCTATATATACAAATTTAATCATGAAGATTAAGCATGTTTGCATATCGACACTATGTAACCCAGGATGATAAAATCAACAAAGGTTTTTGAATGAAGGAAACGCGTCTGCAAATGATTTATTCGTGCATATGTTGGACATGTTCTTTCATGAGAGTGGACGATTTAAAGCATTGTCATTTTAGCGATTCTGAATAAGTCAATGAAACACACACACACACACACACACACACACATATATATATATATATATAAATGTATATATATATATACATATATATATACATATATATATATATATATATATATATATATATATATATATATATATATATATATATATATATATTTATCCACTTGACTTTATATCAAGTGACTTAGTTGTAAATACCCAAATATATTTGGTATTCTATACGTATATGTCTGTTAAATTTAACATCAGCATTTCGCATGTGTCGAGTATATTTAAAATGATGTAGTAAATTGTCATATGAAGAAGATTGTTTGTGTACTGATATTTTTATATGAAATTACTTCTTATAAACTTATAATGTGGACAATTTAGTTCATGATATTTACTGATATATCTTCACTATATATTTCCCCAATACAAATGTCATATCTTTAAATTGTGTTCTCAAATTTCTCAAGGTTTAAAATTTCCACTTTTTTTTTATTTTTGCAACCTGATCAATGGTGTCTTATTTGTGTATCGTTTTAAGGAGAGATGAGGCATTCATTTTCCTATATTTGAGACTGAAATATCTACGATAAGTACATTCACCAGCAGACTCATGATATTCCAACTAAAAATCGTTTTACAATCAGAAAAAATAAAAGAACAATGTTAGTTTTAATTGAAATATGCATCACTGGGGTACACGTTGCCTATTTTATAATGACGGTTTATAACGTGTTCTTGAGTTTATCTATTTCAACTTTCCTTTCCATTAATCGGTGACTACGAATCGTCTAGGTTTCAGCGAAAGAAACTAAAGAAACACTTCTTAAAAACAACAAATAAGGAAACAGACATAGCACTATCAAAATTAATTGTATATGCGCAGAATCACATGAGTTTGATTACCTTAGATTTCGTTCAGGACATAAGAATGTATATATATACATATACCTTTTGAAATTTGAAAAGTCCCAAACATAAATATATATATATATATATATATATATATATATATATATATATATATATATATATATATATATATATATATATATATATATATATATATATATATATATATATATATACATATATATATATATATAGAGAGAGAGAGAGAGAGATAGATACATACATACATACATACATACATACATACATACATACATACATACATACATATGTATGTATGAGAAAATAAAAAAGAGAAAAAAAGTGTCCTAGATAATGAAGAGATCTGGCTTAAAATAGCAAGTTAATCTGTTCAAATATATAACAGTATATCTAGCTTGATTCAAGATGACGGCACATTCTATAACCTGGCTTATCTTGGGCGCGTACCTTCCAACTTCATTACGAACCTTTAACAACAATATCCTCAACCTTGTAGTAATTAATGACATACTATCACTTTAGTATGCTGGTACATTTATTTCATTTGAATTATGATTCAATCAGCACTTCAGGTGAAAAGTACTTAAAATATTTAACATCAGGATGGGATTTTCATATTTCAACAAGCATATATATGTTACATAATTAAAAACATTAATTCAGCTTACAAGATAATGAAGAGATCTGATAAAAAAAGAATAGCTGTGAAAACTGTATTAAACAGTATGGTTAGCTTGATTCCAGATGTCGGTACATTCTAGTCTATAACCTGTATTATCTTTTACATTTAATTGCAGTCATTATAATTGTCATGTGACAAGTTCAGCAATCTTTATGATAAACATCAACAAGTTTGTAATAATAAATGCCTTAAAAATAAGACCATATATTAAAGATTACTGAAAGCGAATGGGAAATCTTCACATGACTTCAGCATGTCAGTGGTATTTCAGGTCGATATAATAAAGAAATAGTAACACCACTGCTAAGCACAATACTTGCTCCAATCTATATGTGTCCCTTAAAAGTTAATTACTCTTAACTAAGTGCAATACATGCCAAATATAATGGACATACTTTCGGAATTTTTCCCGTGAGTGTATATTTGGAGGTCAAAAATAATCCAGAGTGTGATGCAGCAAAAAAAAACCAAAAAAAAAACAAACAAACAAAAACCAAAAAAATAACAAAAGAAAAACAAAAACAAAAAAAAACAAAACAAACAAAACAAACAAAAAAAAACAAACAAAAAAAAAAAAAAAAACGAAAAAACAGACAAAAACAAAAACAAAACAAAAAACTGAAAAAAAAATTAAAAAAAACAAAAAACTCCCGAAAAAACAAAAAAAAAAAAAAACAGTGAAAAAAACTAAAAAACATCCACCTGCCCCCCCCCCCCAAGACACAAAACAACATCAACAGCAACAACAACAACGACAACAACAACAACAACAGCAACAACAACAACATTGTCAATACAGGTAGAAGAATATAATACAAATATTGATGACCAGGCACAACATCAATGCCATTAAGGGTATAGTTCAGTTTCCTGAGCATCCATCCAGGCAGGCACACATGTTTCTGGCTTTCCCTCACACAACCATATAATATCACAAGAATGACCAAATCTTTTACACGAACAGTTCCGGGGACGACCCTGCTTGCAGTTACAGAATGTCTTTCTCTCCAGATATGCTGGCATGGCGCCCTGTAACGGTCAGTCAGCCTTAATTACCATAATGTAACGCTCACAATATTACATACTAGGGATAAATCTATAGATCTGTGGTTTTCTAAGCAATATACAATGATTACGCAAATAGCTGTAACTATGCTACAAATAAAGATGTTTTATGAAAAGTGGTACAAAAATGTTCCAAAAATACGTTTCGTTGCTCCATAACAATTTGAGCCATTTCAATGCGTTCCCGTATTTGTTAAAGTGAAAATATATGATATTTACGTGACTCTCAACTCAAATTTTCCGTACTCTCTCCCTAATTTACATGCAAATATGCTGATATGCATATTTTTTTATTTTTCAGAAAGAAGAATTAATATGCTACATGTTTATATAAACCATTTATCCACATAACTGAAATAACCAAATATATGACAAAATAAGTTAGACAAGGTCAGAGTGTAAAATATGAAGAGGTCTGGAATGAAAACCATCGATTGTTTAAGCTTTTGCCGGCCAAATTCTTTGTACGTACGCTTGAAAAATACAATAGAGTAATACACCTTACCAATGAAATTAACAAATTCTTATGGTCAAGTGATGTACAGTCAACTCTGATTTTTCAACATTTCCCAAGGTTTGGTCTGTAACTAGAATCAAGCACCGCCGCCACAGAGCTTGTCTAGGAATCAATAAGGCTGCTAAGCATGCTTGCAGGTTCCCCGCTGATGACCCATTTATGAAGTCGTTGGAGTGTTGAAGTCTTGACTCTTCAAATTTTCCCCCCGAACGTGATATTATTGATTGATTAAGGTAAAAGTTTAGACATAGACAGTGACTAGATTGGCTGCGGGATACAGAGAGTTTGGATTGTGTTTTTCTGCCCTATCGCACGAAAATGTGGCACTGTTGCTCTGGTTTTCAAATATTGGAATATTTCATGCAATCTACCTACAAGCCAAATAAAATAAAATAAAGTTTTAATAACAATAATGTAACTTCAGTCTCGAAAGGGAAGTTATACTGTTGTGTTAAGAGGGCTGCTGCATTATTGCTATTAAACTAGATTTAAATGGCATGCTTAATGACACCTGTTACACACACACACACACACACACACACACACACACACACACACACACACACATTTATCGTTCTTGTAATTCGTAATTATAAATAAATTAATCCATTAATTGGTTCATTCTATTTGTCTTTGCTGCACAGCTATATGCTTTAGAGTATATACGGGGAAGAATTGTATGTTATATGCTTGTTGAAAATCGGAAGAAATAGCAGTAAGTTTTACAAATTGAGTCCACTGCACCATTTCCATTAATTGGAGTTTGTATATGTTTCATGTAGTCCCTTATCACACCTGTACGTTTCTTCTCCATTTAAATATTGCATTAAATTTTATTGGATCCTTATATAACGAAAATATACGAAACTTGCAGCTGAAGTCAACGCATATCACTACTAAAGTTTGAAAGTGACCTAAGGCCAAAAAGGCGGGGTTGCCGTGCTTTTCAACCTATCGAAAATGTTGGTCAGTAATAAATCGTGTGAAATTGGGCTAATGCGCGTCATGTGATATGCCACAGTATGCAACAGAAAGAGACTTGAGGAAAAAAAAAGATATTTTATGACGCTATTAAAAGTTGAATCACGCCCGCTGCCACATGATTTTAGAACGAATTGTATATGTGCTTCGATAACTGAAAAAAGAGTCTATCATGTTTTGCATAGATTGGTTAATGGACCCACAGTAACACGTGTCGTAGTGGTACGTCTTTACTTGACTACTCAACTGGATTGAAGATGCCTGTCCAGGCCTGAACATAAACCTGTTGCATTAAGAAAACCTTGTATCCTAATCTTGAATGTTGTTCAAATTTTATCTTTACTGAGCAGCCGGAGGTACACCTCTTTGATAATAGGCCTATATATGTTTCAAGGTGTTGATGTTGCAGAGTATGTGTTATCTGTACCAAACTCTATAGATTTTAAAAATCAGTTATAGTATTGAAGTCTGCATCCCCCCGCCCTGACTATGTATTTCGATGTCGCAGGGTTCATAAGTTTGATTCTTTACAAAGTAAGACAGGAAAGGTGATTTGCTTTTGGTTAGGTTTATACATATATATATATATATATATATATATATTACATATACTGAAATGAAATGTAAACTTACGTTTGGTGAATATTAATATTATTCAGTTAAACATTTCTGATTTGTCATTACAATTTAAGTTTGTATGTATTAGCAAAACCGTGATGTGATCCTTTAAAATCGCAAGGTCTTGAAAATGTACTGTATTTGTCGTAGATAATCGTGGATGTCATAATCCTGGTAGACATGTTGCCAAAGTTGGGACATGTTGTTTTCATGTTTACTGCTGGGCTTCTCTTGCATTCTTTGTGAGAGGAGAAAACACAGACGCAGACAGACAGACAGACAGACAGACACGCAAAGACACACACACTCACACACACACACACACACACATATATATATATGTATATATATATATATATATACATGTGTGTATATATTTATTTGTATATATATATATATATATATATATATATATATATATATATATATATATATATATATAGACAGAGAGACAGAGACAGAGAGACAGAGAGACAGAGACAGAGAGACAGAGAAAGAGAGAGCCAGAGAAAGAGAGAGACAGAGCGAGAGAGAGACAGAGATAGAGAGACAGAGAGATATAGGCTATTGTCGTTTGCTTTGGTGTTTTGAATGTTATTAACTTAAATGACTCGCAGCTTAGGCGCGTTATATTCTAAGCACCGAAACTTTTACATAATTCGGCCAAACCGCTATGTTAATCCACGCAATTTTGGTAACAATCCATCTAGTCTTTAGGTTTTCCTTCAGCACATAATTAGGCGTGACTTTCAAGTCCGACGTGTCGGAAATTTCTCACGGAAGTGGGTCTTCCTTTTTTTCTTTTCGATGCTCGCCATCGGTGCAAAATTTGATACCTAACAACATATTGGACAGGTTTCATATTGAAGTTTACATCTTTTAAATATTAATGTTTATTGACCTTGTTATACATAAATACATCCCCTTATAGATGCTGCCAAGAATAACGCCACAAGAAGAAAAAAAAAAAAAGAAAACGAAATCAGGTATTCAAATTCAACTTGTATATTTTACTGACTTTCAAAGCATTAGTTTCTGTGTTTGTCAGGAATTTTCCATCAACAAAACGTTTTTATATCAGGTATATTTATAACTGAAACTAGATGTGTCATCTCCTCACACATGTATTGCACATTTGCGTAGGTGATGTGCAATGTACCAAATTCGAAACGCGACGGTGAACCGCATAAGTAGTGCTTCCTATATATTCTGTGCCTGGTTTCAATAACAGACAGACAGACAGACAGACACACACACACACACACACACACACACACACACACACACACACATATATATATATATATATATATATATATATATATATATATATATATATATATGTATATTTATATATATATATATATACATGTATATATATGTATGTATATATCATGTATGTGTGTGTTCGTGTGTATACATGTGTATGAAGAGAGAGAGAGAGAGAGAGAGAGAGAGAGAGAGAGAGAGAGAGAGAGAGAGAGAGAGAGAGAGAGAGAGAGAGAGAGACTTTGTTTATTCTGGCAGTTTGGATTTCACACACAGATATATTAGGTGTGAAGTAATTTGGATATTTGGTAATAATTGATGCCTTTTGATAAATAACGCAATGCCACCCCCGTCAATCACGTAGTCTGCATCCTGATGTATTCTCAAAAAGAAGGAATTGCTTAAAAGGACATTACAAAAGATGAAAGAATAAATTTAGAAAATTATATTTTCCATAAAAAGAGAGAATTACCATTACAACAGCTAAAAACATGGCCAATAAGTTGACAGGCGATTAACTAGACAGTATTGCGTCTTGTAGCTTTGTCCAAAACGGCGACTGAAATTAAAACAAAAATAAATAAATAGATAAAGAAAGAAAGAAAGAAAGAAAGAAAGAAAGAAAGAAAGAAAGAAAGAAAGAAACAAACAAACAAAGAAACAAACAAACAAACGAATGAATAAATAAATATATAAAACAAATGAATAAATAAATAAACAGTTAGAACAATATTACCAGTGATTAATGCTGCAACTAATTCTTTGTCTTTGATGCCTACAAAACATGTAGTTGTGGAAGACTAAGCACTATACAAAGTATTGTGTTACCTGAAAGAAAACTCATTGTTTCATATGAAATTTGGAATCCAAATTTGGATCTAGTAAAAACGCCCTGGAAGAAGAGAGATTTTTGGTATAATGATTGGAGAACATATAGTGAAGAAAAACCTAGGGGGATACGAGCAACGTCCTTTGTTTGCATTTTCTTTTGTGTTTGATTGAAATAATGGATTAAAAGAAAGCTAATACCAAAATCCTATTGCGTTTTCGTTATTTCTTCAAAATGAATTATGCTGGTATTTGTGGCATGACCGTAGATGAGATGACTGATTTCACCTTCTTAGAATCAAACCATTCTTATTCATGCCTTTTTATATCACAATTTTTACTTCAAAGCTTTCTTCAGTTGCACAGGAAAACAAAATCGAATTTGTTTGTTTATTTATTTTTTTTTTCGGTATATAAATGCATGAGAATTCATGCCAGTATTATTATGCCTTGCGACGTTGCAAGCACAGACAATTTATTTTCCGATTTGACGATTATCACAGTCCTCCAAATACACAATCTTATGGTAATAATATTCTATGTGTCGTCTGCTTGAATAATAAGAACGGATTCATTTACAAAGTTACATTTTTTTTATATCAACACGTTTGCTTTATTTTCAATTATATTGTTTTTGTCAATTCAGTTCAATTCAAAGTTTTTATGTCAGGCAACCAGCCTGTATGAAGAAAAATACAAAACTTAAAAAGTACACAATCATATCAAAAACAGTCAATCATGCATCAGCCATGATCCATGAGTCAATTCAAAGTATAACTATATATATATATATATATATATACAATTAGCACTTTGTATCATGAATATGGATAATTAGGAAATGCTCGTTTTCGTAATTGCAGAGCTGCAATACCAGAAATATATGCATTTTCTTTACCAGGGTGACCAAAGTGCAATGGATAACGGAGTCAATATTACTCAGCAAGCAACAATTTATGGAAGTTTAGTCTGCTTTCTTGTGTAATTTAGATACGTTACTGCCTTGTGTTACACACATCAAAATATAGCACAAATATCTGTGCATAGTGATAAATATTGTGGTGCGAGATGTAGGACAATGTTTAAATTCCGAACCGTTTCGAATAGAGTTGCCAAGACGTAAATTGTGACCGGTTAGGACTTTTAAAAATGTAATACAGCTTGCTTCTATCGAAAGATCCATATGTTTTACATGGATTGCGAAACAGACAAGCTTAGAACACTCATTTTCCAAGGCACTGATGTTGACATACGCTTTCCAGGCTAACTTTGTGGTGGAGGAAAAAAACTATGCACAGTCAGTGGTAGGTTGATTCCCGGGCCGTGAATAGAACTCTGACCGCAGAGGGGAAAGGCGGGCGTGTTGCCGCTCCGACAACCAAGCGGCCATGTTTTTGATAAGGAAGTTGATTTGAGAAGTGCCATTCGCAATTGTTTTATGCATTGAACGGTGTGCGTCTTATTAAGCACTCACCTGTGCGAAAAATTCATAAAGCTCAAATATCGACTGTTTTGAACGCACGGAAAACTGGAACATTGATAGCTGGTATTATTAAGATCACCAGTTTCTTCAAATGGGTTTTGCCTGGTTTACTCTTAACACCAATTTCAGTTTCATACGCGTTGTATACATCATGCTATAATTACATAATATCTTACATATCTATCTTTTTTACTTTTTTCAAATTACATTAAAAAAATAAACGCTTTGTTTTAACAATATATCCTACAGAAAACTATTATAAATATTTGCGTTTTTTCCTTACAAATATAAATGCAACTGTCCATTGGTAATGGACACATCTTCATTACGATTAAAATAGAAATAAAAATAAAGAAATGAAAACGCTAGACCGACCTACAGTGCTCGTTAGAAGTCCTGAAAACTTGGTACATTATTTTGGGCTTCTCCACTTACAAGGCGTTTTGTTTTAATTTTTAGCCGGTGTATTTCATGTGCTAGATGGAAATTGTCCTGCAAGTGGCATAATGGCAGTTTGTATCCACTACCTATTCTCACATTCCTAAAAAAATCTTGCCTTCATGTGTTCAAGACACTGTTCATATTTTAGCCTTTTTCACCCTCCCAGTATTGTAGGTGTTGTTTTAATCATTGTTACTATTATTGCTGCTATTATTATTACCATTACTGGTGTCATCTATTATTTTAAAAATTGGACGGAAAGTATCGCAAGGTCGAGGCCAATACATCTTGTTCGCTGTTGTATTGACCCATTCGAGATGTGGTGTTCCTAAATTTAAATTAATGTAAGTTAAAAACACAAAAGATACATCCCCCAATAATAGTGCAATGTTTACTCTGACTTTGCACTCATATTGTTTACTATTTCAAGAGACCGCATCCAGCTGACCTATGAACTCGAAAGGCGGTGTTTGAAGTGCCCTCTGACCTAGTGGTTACTCGATTTACATGTTGTATGTGACTGGATGAGAGAATAGTCACGTGAGGTGTCACGTTATAAAGTTATCGGATTCAAGTTTTTTAATCTTAAAGTAACACCATTTGACCATTGGAAGAGTAAGCCTCACTTTCATCTTTAGTTATTGTAATTTCTGTGTTATGTGTTCTCAGCTGTCCTTTGCGCGCACTTTCGATTTGACTGGGCTACACTGATTTTTGTGTGCGTGTTTGTTGCAAACCCAGCGACAGTGGTTTATGCCCCCGATTGAAATACAGAAAAACAATAAGAGTTTTTTAATTCATTAGAATTGTTTTCCTTTTACCTCAGCCAAACCTTAATTCAGCGACACCTACTGACAAATAATATCCAATAAACTCTGTTTTTCTTGTTCGCATATGGTTGTCAAACTGGTGCCGTTGAACATCTTTACCGAATATCAATAATCTGCATCACTTACGGTTACATGTTTTTCATACTATTGCCAATTTAGTGTCTCGTTTTCTTTTTCTTTACAACACATCGGTTATTAAAAATGCGTTTCCATACATGACTTAAGTATTTATTGTAATATTGATACCTTTTTTATATGGATTATCTGCACAATTTCGATATGAGTGCTTGGGCAAAGCCAAAAATTCGCCACGCCTCAAAATATCAGAGTGTTTTACTTTTTTGCGTGAAATGTCCAAGGAGACTATATATATATATATATATATATATATATATATATATATATATATATATATATATATATATATATATATTTGTATTTGTGTCTTTTTTTGTCCAAAACCACTTCCTAGTAGTCATTACCTTATTCCGCAGTCCGAACTCTTTACTCTCCATAAGCTAACCTGTCCCTGTCTAACCTATATACATAGAAGTACTATTGTCCACATTGCACACACTCCTCTGTAAATTTTGACATGGGCTGTATAAGCCCGGATAAATTAAAGGGTCCTCAACATGTTTCGGAGCCTTACATATATATATATATATATATATATATATATATATATATATATATATATATATATATATATATATATATATATATATATATATATATATATTGTAACCTCCACAGGGAAAACGAGAACGTCGCCCCAAATTTGAGCTGGTAACCACTTAATTGTGTGCATGCAATAATATGTGTAATCATTGGAGATTAGGTTTGCGACTGGGGTATTAGCGTAACATTTTGTCAAATAACACCCGAAAAATTCTTGAGTGCATCCGGGTATGAAACCCGATTATTATATTCTACTTTCCCATCATATTCAAAACCGTGAGAATACACATACATGCAACCAGTGGTTCAAAATATTTTTCTTTAGCTTACTAACAATGTAAAGCACCAGGTACTTTTTAAACAGTGTGTACTACAAGAGTAGAGCGTATGTGAAGAAATTAGCAGGTGCGGAGCTCAGCAAAACGAGGCGCTCAATTTATGGTAACATTATCCGTTCATGTATATTAATATGGTATCCGGGGCCAGAAGATAATATTTCCATTGTATCCAGGACAATAAATTAGTTCAAAACTCATCGAGAAAGGTTGTTCAGCAGATCCAAAATTGTTAATTTGTGAAATTAAACATGCGCGTATAGTGCAAAGACGGGCGCAATTAAGTGGACCAAAGATAGCACATGTTTACTCTCAACCTGTTGCTTCTCTCCTTAATAGTGTAATATAGAGACTTTCATATTGTATTGAATTTATGTAATTTTATAATGTTAATAGGCGAGGGCCTTTGCAAGTTATTATTATAAAATTTTGGAAAGAATTGCTTAACCAGAAACTTGCATTTATTAATTTGTGATAATTTGACTCATGATGGAACTGTGGCAGTTTGACAAAATTATCAATTTCTCGCCTTTGATTAATTTATACGCTTTGTATGTCATGTTCGTCTGAAAAAAAAAATGTTTACACTCAATTTAGTTATGTATTTTCAAGTGTAGAGACTGATCTAAGTCACTCTTTAATTAGTCATAATGTGAAAAAAAAACTGTTTATTGTTATCTTTACAAATAAACAAAAACCTATAGCATCAGTTGCGCAGAAACATCAGAGCAATAGGACACTCAGATGGGCTCCGATGTGATTTGAAAACAATTAGCTCGGCGTTTACATAGAAGCTTATTTTGATATCCCCCCCCCCCCCCAATGATAAAATTCTGGTATAAGAAAAGCAGGAATTTTGGTTAAGGTGGTGGAAAAGATATGTATTTGTGAAATTATTATTATTATTATCATTAGTGGGGGCAGCAGCAATAGTAGTTATTGTAAAAGTAGTAGTAGTAGTAGTAGTAGTAGTAGTAGTAGTAGTAGTAGTAGTAGTAGTAGTGGTAGAAGTGGCATTGGCAATGCTATTGTTATTGCAATTACTTCGTTTTTCATGTTTGTACATTTACATTTCCCGTCAAACTAAAATGATTGACCTACACACACACACAGACACATACACACAGACACACAGACACACACACAGACACACAGACACACACACACACATATATATATATATATACATATATATATACACACACATATATATATATATATATATATATATATATATATATATAATGATGGTATGAATAGGGTTTATATTACACAAATTAGTAAGAGAGAAGTGAATAAAATATTTGGTAAAATTTGTGCTATTTATTGTACAACATAATGCCTCTTTTATAATGGAATCCGCGTTGTATGTATAACCGGAGAGCAAGACATGTTTTAAAAGAAAAAAGAAGGAGCAAACTCAATGATGTATTCTTAAAAAGTAGAAGTGGTGACGTTACACAAGCCGAGAGTACAGAATACGGCCATATAGTTCCGCGGATCGGTCCTTCACTGAACAATATGGCATTGTGTATCTTTGAAGGACTGAGGGTGCGATATAAAATAATAACAAAAAATCCCTATCTCATGGTGAGGCCACAGAGACGCAGTCATGAATATCCGTGATGTTATCCCACTTGTTGAGTGTAGCGTATTTTACAAAATGTTGTGTTGCCACCGAGAAGAAATCACTCTTTTATGTCAAATTTGTGATTTGAATACCGCCTATGTGAAGAATCACTTCCGTCATCACGAGCTGCGAGTTTTAAGTGCAGAAGACCTGACAAGACATAAAGTAACCTCACACCTGTGTGTTTCTGGTCCGAAGTGTTGTTGTGAACGGAAGCGACTACAAAATCCCTGCTACGATCATGTTATTTCTTCAAGAAACAATAATAATGGTATTTTATATAATTGCACATTTATGTAACTTATTTCACCTTCTACGAGTCTTGTTATATTTAATTATTATGCATACATTATTACTTCACAACCATATCTCCAAGCATGGTTATTAACCACACAGGAATCTATATTCGCTAAGAAACAAGCTGAACTCTTATCTTCGCTATGAAAAATTCAAATATAAATTAACAATATTTAAGATATGCCTAGCAATTTTGGTATGTATTGCACCAAAGTAAAAATACGATATTAAAAAAAAAGTTGTAAATATTTCTTTTTCTTGGCATGCATGAAGATTCTTGCAAGTGTAATTATACCCTACACCCCGTAGCAACAAGCAGTATAATTATTTCCCGATTTCTCTCAAAATGCATGCTAATAGTGCCATTTGTGTCAGTATATTTATACATGTGTTCATATTGTTATATGATGGCTAGCCAACAGCCTTATAACGCACACGGATGCACCATGTGGCATGAACATTAGATAATTGGTATATGCTCGTGTCCGTGAAGCTTTAACAAGGACGTCTGCATTTTCGTTCCCAAGGAAGTGACAATAGTCAGTTCATTTCAAAGTTCAAAGTGGAAAAAATAAACTCAACACACAATACGTATAATGGCAGTTACGCCTGCCTACTTGCATATTTTACATCGCTTAATGTTTGCTCCTGTATGGTTTAGGCAACAGGTGATTTTTTAATTCCAAACCATTTCCAACTTGTAGCATCCTGAAAGTGCAAAATCTTTTGACTCAAAAACGCATTTTTGATTGCGAATTTAATTTGAAAAGGTGTTATTTTCAATTGTTTCAAAGGGACGCAGACATATGATCATGGAACAATTGCAATTTGATCAAAATATCACTATGCAACCTTAATGGAAATATATGTTGTGCATGACATAAAGGTTACGCTAAATCAAAATATATTGTGCAAGCTTAAGTGTGAAGAAAAATGTAAGAGGAATATTTTAATTAATTAACAATTAGACAAGCAGAGGAAGTTTATGCTTTAAAAACAGGCAAAATACAACGGCATTAGTTATTCAAAGACATGCAGGCTATAGGACATCAAGAGTGCCCCCTTGTGATTTTGAAACTACTGGCTGAACGATTCTAGTGAAAACGTTTTTTTCTTTGTATTTCTCGCAAAATGAAAACAAACAAATTAGTAACAAGTTTTTTTCAGACTGATCTTGTACCTGTCTGATAGAGAGGTACTGAGTGCACAATCCTACCTGTTTTTAGCAGGACAGTGTCCGAAGAGATAACTATACTTTCACGTTTATGCATCTTATTTTCCTGGTTTTGATAACGTGCTCTTATTGATCGTTATAGTGAAATTAAAAAAAAAATCCTAATCATAAACACTTTGGTAATAGCGGCACCGTCACATGGTGAACAAGATCGGTACATACCAAATCACGATAAACTCGTACCAAATACCAAGAGATTCAAGATTGAAATTATTGAGAAGTAAGCAAATCTAATAGTATAAAACATACAAAACATTTTTGAAGAATATATAGCGAATCGGCGTCCCATCCGATAAAGGCACCATGTATAAGAACATCCATATTTGTTTTATGAGACATTACAACAACTGGTCAGGTACAGTCAATGAGAAGGGTCTTTTAAGATTTCACTAAGAAAAAGGAAATAAATCATAAAAAAATAAATAAAAATAAAGAAATAGATAAAAATCATTGAAATAGGACTTGTTCAGAAACTTGATACATGACCCAGGTTCTCAACATTTTTTATCCGGCCAAACCTTTAGAGTGGATCATAAAAATAGGTTGACGAGTCATTTGAACTAATACCTTAAATCGCTGATAATTGCAAAAGGCTTATTTTTTCGGGGCTTGGCTGCAGATGAAAATGAAACTATCAACTGAATTCGTCTAAATCAAAACCCCGGTATCCACATCGACAGTAATGTAAACAAAAGAAATTGCAAATATCTACCAACCGTTTGCCTCCGTGCTCAAATCTAATAACTTGTATGTCTCTTTACTTGCCGGGTATTAGGTATAAAATTTGCTGCGGGTTTTAGCGATAACTATTTAAATCGCTGTGTTTGGTCTTACTGCAGGAAAGTTGCAGATGCTCTGCTGGTCTCCTGGCAAACAGTTTTGTTGTATTTTTTTATTTCGTCAGTAAAAATATATATTTTTACCCTCTCGGATTCCTTAAGGATAGAAAAATCTTTAGCAACCATTTCTACGGAAAAGTAATAAAAATGATACAAAATTGTGTTCTCTCTCTCTGTCTCTCTCCCTCCCTCTTTCTTTCTCTCTCTCTCTCTCTCTCTCTCTCTCTCTCTCTCTCTATACATATATATATATATATATATATATATATATATATATATATATATATATATATATATATATAGGCATGGAAGTCTTTAGATAGACATAGAGCTTGTTCTCTTGATGTTGCCAAAATATACGTAAAACAATGAAAAAGGAATGCAAATTATTGAAAATATTATACATATATAAAACTGACACTAATCTGCAAGTAGCAATTACGGCAACACAATGGAATTTTATGGCTAGCTATACATGTATGGAGTCTGTAATCTTATCATTACTACTGGTTTCAATATTTCATCTTTTGGGGATTTGTATTTTCGTTTTCTTTCTGTTTTTGTTTTGTTATTTATTTATATTTTTATTTGTTTTTAAGTTTTGAATGCATTGGCATATCCTACACAGTCTAGTTCTTATTATTGAATCAATCTTTTCGTAATATTATATTGCTAAATGGTAGTGAGAATAAAAAATAAAAGGCATAAAAATCCTTCCTACAATGCCCATTCTGGCCTATTCATAATGTTATCTAAACTTTCAAGTGACTACATCAACATGGCCTATGACCCCGTGAGTCGGCTTTACCCTTTGACCCTATTATGTGGTTTGAATTATATATATAGTGTGTGATTGGATGAAATAATCGTCACGTGGTGTGTCATTAAACACGCTGATTGCTGTGTTCCAGCTCATTTTGCTTATTTATAATACACACCCTTGGACCACCCAAACAATAAGCTTCTCTTTCATGTGTACGTATGGCACGTTTTTTGTAAAGTTTCCACTTATCTCTTGTGTGCAGCCTTTGGTGTCAACTAGCGTCCATAAAACCTCCATATGATAAACATTTAGCGCCGGTGTCCACGCCTCTGATGATGCAATCAATTTTCCGTTCATAAGGAAAGTTTGACGGTTGTCCTTGCCTTTAGTTGCAAATTATTAAAATGAAAGCAGGCAAAAACAAAATTCTTAAATGCTGTCATTCTCTTGCTTTATTAGATTCGAGGAAAAATTCGACAAACAATCACGAAGATTGAAAAATTATTCCCCATCCCTACTACTGATGTATCGATTTTGTTGTCGAGATATCAACTTCATACTAGAAATCAAAGCGCATACCTGACGTGAAACTTTTTTATAATATTCAAGAAAGACTCTACCAAATAACAACAGTTACATTTTTAGTAAGGTTATTATTGACTTGAACCCACCAGTGCGTTTTCATTGACTCAAAAATTCCCACGAGTCTCGAGAAAATGTTTCTGTTTAAAATCGTACTAAAATTTTAAAATATTTTCTGAAAAAGTTTAATAATGCGACACCAGGTGGCCACCACTGTGCTTCGCCATGCACTTGTACATGTGGTGTCAAGATAATAAAATCTGAATAATTTTTCCGTGAATTGCTCTCAAATTCTATTTCTTTTTCCATGAACTGGTTACTGAAGACGAGTTTCTATACAAGAGACTGGCATTTATTAAAATATTTCCTTATGCCGATTTATAGACACATCTGTTGGGATTAATGTTTGGGCAAGGGAATGTGTCATAACCCTGAAACAAATTTCTGGCACAACGTTATGTGCCCGCCCCCCCCCCCCCAATCCTTCAAGGAGCTTGCTTAACCGTATAACCAACATGGCGGTGTGCCTTGGATTACAACTAGTTACCAAGGGGAATGTTTATACAAATGTGTATTTATTGGACATTAGGTATTCGACTTGGATATCTGCGAAGCGTTTTTTTAAATATAGGACGAAAAACTAAATTGATGTGTGTATCGGGAAAAGAACTTTAAATTTATTATGTTTCGATATTCCACAATGAACATGTGTCTATCAATGAGAGACACATGCACAAACAACATTTCAAAAAAATGTTTCGAACACACTTACAATTCATGTGATTCAGTATTTTTTACGAAATATACTGTGTAAGTGGAACATCTTTAATGTTTTATTTTCCTTTTACTTTAACATTATAAATATAATTATCTATTCGGGAAATTTAATTCAATACCCAAAATTATACCTAAAGGTGTGTTGCAATATGTCAAAGGGAATATTATATCTTGAAACAATAGGGGAGTATTCAACAGTGGAAAAAACTATGCTTAATGAGATTAAGAATGCAGGTAGAGTGCTGACGCAGGTGTTATTCACAAGATATCTGGCCTCGTAATGCCCCTCTGTGTCAGCTCAATAATGACACATACAGACTTGCATACACTGCATCGATTCCATCCCAGTCGTCCCATGCCAATGAGCAAGGCCCTTGGAGATTCCCTGTCATA
>CAXHWN010000672.1:0-10000 GCA_964020975.1 Hermodice carunculata
TTATAACACGGCAACTTATGGCAGAAACTCTATACGCTGCCAAGGGGCCAAGCTGTCGAATGTACTCCCTCTCCATATCCAAGAAGCAACCACCCTCTCTCAGTTCAAAAGACCCGTACATACATGGTAGGCCCATCGTGTAAATGTTCTCTATGTGTAATATTCCACGTCAGGATGTGATCCACAATTTCTTTCTTTCTTTCTTTCTTTCAATGCCTGAATACATATATATTCATCTTTGACTCTTTGTTTCTGGTCGAAGAATAGTGCCTCGGCGCTACTGTTTTATTGTATTGCACCTCGACTTGAAATAAAGAATATATATATATACGTGTATATATATAAATATATATATATATATATATATATATATATATATATATATATATATATATATATATATACACATGTGTATATATATACATATATACATGTATATATATACATACATACATACATACACACACATACATACATTCATACATAAATGCATACATACATACATACATACATACGTACGTACATATTACACCATTATGATGCACTCATTACATATGAAAAATATAAAAAATATACACCACAATAATTACGTACCGGATGGCCCCATTACAGCTAACAATTTTCCAGGAGAGGCTGTGCCGCTGATATTTTTCAAGATTTTCTTGTCGCCAAAGCTGACATTTACGTCCTTGAATATTAAATTGAGCCCTTTGGTCTGAGTGTATGATGTGCTGTAAAGATCGTACAGGAACATGACATAAAATTAACTATACCCAGGTGGACATTGAAATTCCAGTATTTCTCGAAGAACAATGACATCTAAGCCTAAAGGCCATGATACATGTATAAAGGACCAGGTAGTGCGTATTTAGGCATCAGCAAGTCATATATATATATATAAATATATAAATATATATATATATATATATACATATATATATATATATATATATATATATATATATATATATATATATATATATATATATATATATATATATATATATATATATATATATATAAAGATGCAACAGTGTGAACAATATGCTGGCGTTATTATGATTAATGACAAACCATATAAACCAGTGAGATAACATCCGGTCTTCCCTTGTAATTATATTTCTATATTTTCCTATCTTTTTATTCTTTTTTTTCAACTTTAAAGTTAAATTCAGACAAGAAAAATAGCACTTCTAATTTCCGAACATTTAACACGACATTACTCAGAAAGGCAACTGAAGGACGTGTCTTTGTGTGTCGCTTTCGCCTCAAATGTGCTCTTGTTGGTGTCGTCATTTTGGCACTGTGTATTCTTGCCGTCTCTCCTTGAGCTCAGTTCACTGTCACCGTGGTCAATCTCACGACTTTGTCTGCAATCAACCTCATCAAGTGGCGAAGCACCACTTTTTTCCGATAAATCGGTGCCTGACGCTAAAGTGCTGTCATTGTTGGTACTCATGGTGCCACCAGGCGGAACTTGTGACATAATACTAAAGAAATAAATAAAAAGTAGCACATAATATACAGACAGATTTCACATAAATAATGACTTCGGCACTGCGACATTGAAATGGTACAGTCAGCATTTGGGAGATGATGCAAGTTTTACTTTCAAAACCAAATGCACAAGCGATGACGCTTTTCTGCCAACAGCCAGTGTGTTTATGAAAATAAACTAAAATGTTATCCTCTGACTTGTAGTTTTTCATTCTCTAGGCGTCTTTATATCAAGCACAGAACCGATGATAATTACATTATATTTATGCCCAATTCCGTACCCTTGACCGTACATGTCTTTAAATAATCCTGCATTATCAATGCTCCAATTAAACATATACATATTTATTTATTTTCGTCCAATAAATAAAAAAAAATTCTTTTAACTGAAGACAACAGACAGTATGAAAATTATTCCTGTTTTCACTCGTATTTCTAGCATTGTGAAGACGATAATACCACATACTTTTTGCGACATGAAACATGAATCTGTCGCTATTGTTTTTCTGGACAAATGAACATATTGGGACATGTGAGCTACACTTTTCTATTTGGGAGCAGGATCTGCTTCCTGGGTCACGTGACATTCTCGACTAATAAAGGAAGCAGGTTCTGTTTATTTCCCAGGTGTCTCCACCTGCATCAGGTGGATACCGGGGAAGTAACCGGAAGTGCCACCTAGGACGACATGCTTCATTCAATAGCATCAGTGCAAGCAACAAAGACAAGAAGTCAGTCTTTCTCTGTAATTATACATCTACTCCAGCGGAAAAATCGACTATCAGGGAAAAAATTGACCCAATTTCTGAGCTTGGCAAAATGGTCTGTTTACCTGATTTCTGACCATTCAATGTTGACATAAAATCATTCTCAGCCTGCATTTACCAGGGAGCCAAATGATACCAAGATAATACGACCGTAGGGTTTCTGTGTAGGTGAGGATGCCGAGTTGAGTGTATGGTGATGTTTGTATCCCATATATAAATATAGTACATCTTTTTGCCAGAAGAGTACAGGAGTAAATTTTTGACTGCCTATGTGGTTTGAAATGATAAAAATGAGATATACACGGACTGCCCATGTCGTTTCAGTACAATGGTGTCACCTCCCACAGACAGTACTCAATATTATCTGGGTAAACATTTCATTGCGTTCAGCATTGCCCTTGTGTGCTACTGAATGGTAATAATGTAACATTCGTTTGACACTTGATTGGCAAGATTCAGCGTCCCCCCCCATTTTTTTTTTTTTTTTTGGTGTGTTGTTCTCCTTTGAAGGATTGTGCACAGCACGAGACAATATAGTATTATATATGGACATGTAACAAACACACATGTGCACATACATACATGTACGCACACATACACGGATGTTCTCAACGAGGACGTACAGAGGCTCCCCGACAGCGGAAACGGTAGTTTTGAAAGTAATCTCTCCAGCTAAGCACCAATACATGTCTGTAGAAGAATGTTTAATCATGTGCCTCATACAGTAAACTTCAATATTCCACCACATGTATGTATAAAAGTATGATACTATATCCCCATTCAGTGACCCATGTATTCCACCCTCACCAACATTTGATGCTCTGTTTGCGTACAGGGTTCCCCGCATTTCATTTATGTATGAACAAATACATCATGTTTCCACCCAGCAACCCTCATATTTAATCTGCCTACGAATATTGCCTCCATCCTTTCGATATTTCACCAACTTATGAATATTAGACGCCATTGCCCCCCCCCCCTTATAAATATTTGACGTCACGCCTTCATGCGGTGTCTTATGTTTGATCCACACAAACGAGTACATATTGTATGGATGGGATTTTCATTAAAATTCACCGACATATATTTGTTGGAAGCAAGGGCAAGGGACCACAGCAGTAAGATGGCTTATCGGCTCTCCTTGTTTTTTTGTGCACTGCCGTGTTCTTTTGTTCAACAGTTATAACGCGGCTGTAGATTGCAGTAACGCTAATATTAGCTCCTGGACTCGAAGGGATTCGGACATCATCGAGTCAGGTCTCTGTCTTGTGTGTCTATTTTCTTGTCCATAGAAACAAAAAAAAAAAAACAAAAACAAAAAACAAAAAAAAAAAAAACAAACAAAAAAAACAAAAAAAAAAACAGTCGGCATCGCACTCTCCTCACGTGCATTTTCGAAACGAGTCCAGATGTCACAGCAATATTATACCGCAATCAATGTATCTGTCGACCTCATGGACATTTACAGTTAATGTTTAAATAACATCTGCCCGTCTCTCATGTCATAGTATTTTGTCTATTACATTGAATAAAACATGATTCACTCAATTGTCTTTGCCTATACGAACACAATTCATCATAGCCATATCTTTTCTGGAATACAAACACATATTACACGGATGACGTCTGAAAAGCCATTTAAAAAAAAACAAGAGGGCTGTGTGAACAGCCCATGCTCAGCTGATCTTGACATTCATCACACTTGCAGATCTATGAACTTGGGAAAGGATCAAGGTCACCCATGTTCTGAGTAAGTCTGACCATTATAAAAGAACACTTACATGTGCAACATCAAGGTTCAAGTAGTTCTCAAGTTATAATGAAGAGTAAAATTCATGTATGTTGCACTGTGACCCCAGAAATGAGGTCAAAGTCATTCCTGTAATGTCTGAGCATGACCTTCATACAAAAACATTAACATGTGCAACATCACAGTACTAACTCAAAACAGATCTCAAGTTATCAAGTAAACAGTAAATTTTGTGTCAGTTGTCCTGTGAATTAGCACTAGAATACCCATTGACTTCCATAGTAATCAATAGGAAAGCTGCATTGATCGATAAGTACCCGAGTTGAAAATACTTAAAAATCAGGAATCTAAAGCAGTGCCACCTAGTAAACAACTTTGTTTGACCCTTCCACAAGAACATATCCATCACATTTCACTTTAATCTGAGTGACAGTTCTGAGAACAAGTGAAAAATAACAAAACCATATAAAAAATTCATAAAAAAAATTAGAAAAAATTGCAGTGCCACCTGGTGAACAAATTGGGAACTAGGTGTCCCTGCGAGTGTCTATGAACGATATCAAAACAACTGGGTGAGCAGTTTCACAGGTGAAGAGTTTTTAAGGTTTGCCCCCAAAAAACGAAAAAAAATCATAAAAAATCCAAAAATCAATAGAGCGTGACCATTTGAACAAACTTGGTAGAGATCTACCCAAGGCACATTCCCACCTAGTTTGAAGTAAATCTGACCAAAATTATTTAAGTTATAACCATTACAAGAAATTCCCATGTTAAAACTTTTGTAAAGTTTTTTGAAAAAAAAATCATAAAAAAACCAAAATTCATGGGAACATGACCATTGGAAAAAACTTGGTAGACACCCACCCAAGGTACATCCTCACCAAGTTTGAAGTTAATCTGCACGACGGTTTTGGAGAAGAAGTCGCAAATGTGAATTAGCATTAGAATACTCATTGACTTCCATAGTAATCAATAGGAAAGCTGCATTGACCGATAAGTACCCGAATGGACAAAATCGTTAAAAATCAGGAATCTGCAGCATTTCCACATAGTGAAGAATTTTGTTTGACCCTTCTACGAGGAACATATCCACCACGTTTCAGCTTAATCTGAGTAACAGTTCTGGAGAAGAAGTCGAAAATAGCTAGAACACACAAAAATTCATAAAAAATTAGTAAAAAATTGCAGCGCCACCTGGTCAACAAATTAAGAACACAGAGTCCCTAGGTGTCTTCTCGTGTGACATCAGAGTGATTGAGTACGCGGTTTTAGAGAAAAAGATTTTTTAAGATTTGTCCAAAAAAAGAACAAAAAGATTCATTAAAAATCCAAAAATCACTGGAGCATGACCATTTGAACAAACCTGGTAGACACCCACCCAAGGTATATCACCGCCAAGTTTGAAGTTAATCTGCATGACGGTTTTGGAGAAGAAGTTGAAAATGTGAATTAGCATTAGAATGCTCATTGACTTCCATAGTAATCAATAGGAAAGCTGCATTGACCGATAAGTACCCGAATGGACAAAATCGTTAAAAATTCGGAATCTGCAGCATTCTCACATAGTGAACAACTTTGTTTGACCCTTCTACAAGGAACATTTCCACCATGTTTCAGCTTAATCTGAGTGACGGTTCTGGAGAAGAAGTCGAAAATAGCTATGACACACAAAAATTCATAAAAAATAGAAAAAAAATTGCAGCGCCACCTGGTGAACAAATTAAGAACTAGGCGTCCCAGGGAGTGTTTCTGTGTGATATCAAAGTAATTGGGTGAGCGGTTTCAGAGAAGAAAATTTTTTAAGATTTGCCCAAAAAAGAACAAAAAAAATCATTAAAAATCCAAATATCAATGGACCGTGACCATTTGAACAAACTTGGTAGAGACCCACCCAAGGCACATCTCCACCAAGTTTGAAGTGGATCTGGCTGACGGTTTCGGAGAAGAAGTCGAAAATGTAAATTGTTGACGGATGACGGACAGACGGATGGACGGACGGACGGACGGACGGACGACGGACCATAAGATAAGCTCAGCTGACTGACAAGTCAGCTGAGCTAAAAATCCTAACACTGTTGATAGCATTATTTTTGCGATACTATCATTTTGGAGTATTCACAGATGGACCAAAACCGTAGAGTAAAGCTGGAATAGAAACAAATTTAAAATAGGCCTAAAAGGAAGAACATCCGAAACAGGGATTTAAAAACGCAAGTATAGTGCACAATATTGAAAAACTTGAAAAAAACAAAACAAAACAAAACAAAAAAAGAAAAAAACAAAAAAAAAAAAAAGAAAAAAACAAAACAAAACAAAAAACAAAACCCAAAAAACCCAAAAAAACAAACAAACAAACAAAAAAAAAAAAAAAAAAAAAAACAAAAAAAAAAAAAAAAAAACTAGAAAAGAAGATTTGCTTCAAAGCAAATCTGTCTGTGTGCCTTCGGAAGTTGTAAATATTAAATGCTACAACTTTTATCCTTTGGTACTTCACATAGTATCAAGCTTATGGCTAGATGCAAATTTCAAGGTCTAAATGACCTTGACCTTTGATCTTTACAGGCCACACATAAATTGCACAGTGTCACAATTTAAGCCCACCAGGAACCAAATCGGATGAAAATTGACCAAGTTATTGCAAGATGAAACTATCAAAGAGCCAAATGACCTTGACCTTTGCCCTTTTAAGGTTACATGTTCTTATAAAAATATGCAGTGTTGCAATACCAACAATTTGAGTCCAACATCATTAGAATTTGATGGAAACTGGCCAAGTTGTGACTGGATGAAATTTTCAAAGGTCCAAATGACCTTGAACTTTGACTTTTAGAGGTCAGATGTATGTTTTAAAAATGTGCAGTGTTACAATAGCTACAATTTGAGCCCAACATCATCAAAATTGGATAAAAATTGTTATGGCCAGAAGAAAGCCACCATCTAAAGCGGCCTTTGACCTTGAAATAACCTTTGAAGTTCAGAGGACCTCTACTTGAGGTGAACCTTGACGTCAAAAATGACATTTTGGCTGAAAATTGACCTTTGACATTGACATGACCTTTGAACTTGACATGACCTTGACATTTGAGATAACCTTTACCTTGCTATGATTGAACTCCTATACACTCGGGACCACATCTACTATAGTATACAAGATATTGAAGATTTAAACTTTAATTATCCTTCACTTGCATAATTTTGAAACGCATGAACTCTCATTATAAAAGGGCCAGACTTCATCTATAGAAGTATAATTGTGCCAAGTTTGGAGTTTATACATGTAATACTTTTCAAATGAAATGTCGGACAAATTTGCCTGTAAAAAAAGAAAGAAAGAAGAAAGAAAGTAAGTAAGAAATAAATAAATAATGAATTCCTAGAAAAACAGTATGTCTGTGTTCGCACACAGACATAAAAAAAAAACGATCTACAGTGCAGTTCGTCCAAACCCCTCTTTTCAACATCCCCGTCATTCCAGCGGACCCCTTTATTTCATATATTGCATGCAGACACATACGGAGGACACAACTAAACAATCACAAAATTTGTGGGGAATACCTCATTTAAACAGTTTTCTCAACATTTTAAGGAGCGGGGGAGGGACAAACCACATGTTTTTGGGTATACGGCAAAGGTCCACTTGGGGCACTCATTGGCATATTCAAAACTTCCGGTAAACTTAGAGGGTAATCATTTGCATATTACGTCATTGACATCAAGCTTGACGTCTTACGAGGCTTATTGACGTCATACGCGACAGTTTGACGTCAGTAAAGGATTAAACTTATTGTGTAATTAGATTTATTGACGTCAGTACAACCAGGATTGGCGTCACCGAGAAATGAAGTGTATTGTCCTTTTTTAAATGTATTCATTCGATGCAACGAATATTACAACCTTTTAAAATCCGATGCTTCTTACAAGAAAAGAGACAAAAAGATTGACGTCATACACAACAGATTGACATTAGAATGCCTTTATTTCATCAAGCAGTGACGTCAATCATTAATTAAAGGAGATAAAAAGATTGACGTCATATGCAGTATATTGATGTAAAAAAAGGTGGGGGGGGGGTTATGTCATCTGTGTATACGATAGGTAAGTAAAGTCATGGACGTCATACGTGGTGGATTGACGTCAGAAAGGATAAAGCTTATGATGAACTTTAATTCATAGACGTCACTAGAACCACCATTGACGTCACCGAGATGTGACGTGTATTGCCCGATTAAAAGGTGTTCATTCGGTGCAAAGAATATTATAACACTTTTAAATCCGTTGTTTTTTCACAATGAAAGCGACAAAAACTTTAACGTCACACGCGGCAGACGGACGTCAGAAAGGATTAGGCTTATTATGCAATTCGATTCATTGACGTCACTAGAATCATGATTGACGTCTCCAAGAACTGAAATGTATTGTTTGTTTCAAATGTGTTTATGCATCTTCCATTGATGTCATCAAGAATTTATTCTACTGTCAATTTAGATAAAGACAATGAATAAGGTCAGGTTTTCTGTGGAAGATAAACTTTGTGTTTACAATCTATACTTTTTATATTCATTTATTGGGTTATTTTAGTCAGGCTTAGGATAGGAGTAACAATTATTTGAGTGAACTGAATATCTATTCATTTTTCAAACAATGTATAGATCTTGGATATAGGCTGGATATATAGGATATAATTAGTAAGTTCTTTTGGGGGAATTTTTGTGGGAAGTAAGAATATGCTAAAACTTGTTTAAAATTGGAATGTTTGTCACCAGGATGCACAAATGCAGCACTCCTTTCAACACATTACAGGATTACAGGTGTAGGATTAAGATAGGGTATTGTATAAAAATGTCCGAGGCACAAACCCACCCTGATGTTGAGTACGTGATCCCCCCCCCCCCCCCCTCCGAACTACGGTCTACCTTTACCCCTGGTTACCAGTGGCAAAACATGTCTTGCTTCGATAAAAACCGACAAATATTGGGTGTTTGGTGAAAAAGAATGTATGAAAAGATTGGAGAAACACCGCAAAAAACCTTGTGACGTGATCGATTTCGCTGGTTACATTATTTATTCCAGGCAAGTACAATTACCAAACATGGCTGAATTGGTGAAATGGATGGTAAACCAGTAGAACTATCGTTAAAAGAGAAAAAAGAATGGTGAAAAGCAGTGGCAATACATTTTATGACAGCTTAAAGTAGAATCAATTATGGACAAAATCGCAGGAGCTCTGAAGAATAAGGTAATGTCTTCACTCACGGTAGACATGCCTCCCCCTCAACCCGATATGTATGTTTTGTTACTGATGTCACAAATGAGCAATGAAGTACTGCTGAAAGTACTGAAGCACCTGGTGAGAGACATCAGTGACAAATTTTATAAACTTTTTGACCGAGTTTGTCCTTGTTTAAGAGCATGGGTCATGTGTATTGGAAACCTAGTAAATGAAGAATGGCGAAGTATTTTCATATTTATTAAAAAAATGACGGTAAACAATCTCATGTGATGACAAACTTAGATCAGATGCATTCAAGTTAAGGTCTGCTTGACGTCATGGAACATAATTGCTGTCACCAACTGAAACAAATGCCAGATGAAAGGGCCCGTTAGAAAACACGTTTGTTTTGCCTTCAAAAGTCAGCTTACACGTCATTGTGCAGACAACAAAAGAAATCTGTTTGAGAAAGTCGAGTATTTGAGTTGGAGTACATCATTTTTTAAAAATTGTGATTTGTGTTGTATATACTCATCTCGATATATTTATTTTAATTTCCCCAGTATTGGGAGGGCGGTTAATAAACATAGACATAAACATACTACTACTACTACTTATGATAATAATAATAATAATAATAATGATAATGATGATAATGATAATGATAATGATAATGATAATGATAATAATAATAATAATAATAATAATAATAATAATAATAATAATAATAATAATAATAATAATAATAATAATAATAAACGATCTCTTCATATAAAT
>CAXHWN010000672.1:15000-16000 GCA_964020975.1 Hermodice carunculata
TTCGCGCTGCACCGGGGGAACAACCAGGTTACAATCGTTCACCATCACACTGGTATGGCCACCAGCAGCAGAGCCAACAGCCATAGCAACAAACTAGGAAAGATGATTTGCTGCATAGCAAATCAGTGTGTGTGTCTTCAAAGCATATTGGTGTGGCAATATACAACTATTCCATAACACCGGAGTAGAAGTCGGTATGGCATCTCTATCTATTATAGCTTTGAAGTTAGTCAAGATTTAAAATTTATAATGGTGCTATTTATCATAATTTAAATTGCTACAACTTTTATTTTTAATTCATTGGCTGCGCAATGGTCAACAACCCCCTAGTAGAAGTTGGAATGACATCTTTCTCTGTTATAGTGTTGAAGGTATTCAAGATTGAAAATTTCGAACACTGCTAATTAGCAAAATTTAAATTGCTACAACTTCTGTTTTCAATTCATTAGATGCGCAATGGTCAACAACCCCCTAGTAGAAGTTGAAATGACATTTCTATCTACTATAGTTTTGAAGATATTCAAGTTTTAAAATTTCAAATGCTGCTAATTAGCATAATTTAAATTGCTACAACTTTCGCTCTAGATTCATTAGATGCGCAATGGTCAATAACCCCCTAGTAGCAATTGTAATGACATCTTTATCTATTGTACTTTTGAAGATATTCAAGATTCCAAATTTCCAATGTCCCTAATTTGCATAATTTAAATACCTTCATTCATCTGTATAAGACGATCAAAGTCCTTGCATGGAGGTACAATCATGCCAAGTTTGGAGTTTCTATGAATAATAGTGGCCGAGAAAAGTGTCGGACATATTTGCTGGTAGGGAAGAAAGAAAGAACTAGAAAGGCAGATTTGCTTCAAAGCAAATCTGTCTGCGTGCCTTCAAAAGTTGTAAATATTAAATGGTACAACTTTTGTGCTTTGGTACATCACATTCCATTAAGCTTATGGCTGGATGAAAATTTCCAAGTCCAAATTATCTAGGCCTTTGACCT
>CAXHWN010000673.1:0-16000 GCA_964020975.1 Hermodice carunculata
AATTTTATTAGGAAAACTACCCCTTTACAACGAAGGCATCGATGGAACAGGGTTTATTCCATGATGCGTCCAAGTATCTTACCAGTTTAAAGTTTGCTTTCAACCGGTGTAAACAATCATCAATATCATATTTTTTGTCCCCCGCTCTAAAACTAGAGATAAACCACTCATTGGGAGAAAACTCTAGAAAGCGTAAGGACAAGTACATCGTGCACTTTTGGTTTACAATGTAGAAAATAAATGTTTATCATCGTCATATTTACAATGTATAAAACTAAAGTACGCTTCAAAATAGATAAAACTTATATACAATATAGGAGCTTCATTTAAAATATATGGAATCTGCACGTTACAGGGAACTGTACAACTCTATTTCTTTACTGTGAACAGGCACAGTTGAATATATATATATATATATATATATATATATATATATATATATATATATATATATATATATATATATATATATATATATATATGTATATATATATATATGTATATATATATATATATATATATATATATATATATATATATATATATATATATATATATATATATATATATATATTCAACTGTGCCTGTTCACAGTAAAGAAATAGAGTTGTACAGTTCCCTGTAACGTGCATATATATATATATATATATATATATATACATTAGCTTATATATCACAGTTAATTTTCAAGAATCTACACAGAAATGTCACAGCCAGCACCTTCAAGAGCTACCATACGGCAACGCCATGCTTCTTTTAGGAAAGTTTTACAAGCACTGTCAAATATATCATTAACAGTATGGTCATGATTGAATGATATTCCAAACAGTAGCGTAAATTTCGTAGTTAAGGGAGAGCGAGTAAAATGTCCCCATAGATGGGTATAACCATGTTCCAACAGGCATTTTTTCCAAATTTTGCCAAATCTTAATTCTTAATTCCTTGGAGTGTTCACATGTGAAAGTGAAATGAAACAAATCTGCTTTACCTTGATTACATAGTTTACAAATTCCGTTGGAGAAATTCCGTCTCTGTAATGTTTCTTCCAATCCTAGACATCCGGTTCTAGCCATAAATTTAGTCTAATGACCTTGAAGTCATTTACCTGGAACATGTATCTCTCCCCATGCGTGGAATACTTAATCAATTTGTAATATGACAAGGAGGACATTTCATCGATATCTTTAAAAAAGTCATATACGTAGTTTTGCGTGGACAACTTACAAAAAGGATAGATCCAGTCACCAGTATCTCTACAATTTACATTGTCTAATCCAGCCTCGGACAAGATTGTGGTTAACTGTGATATGTGTGGCCAGCAAGATTTATGACCAGAGTGAAAATTTGTTTCTAGAACACAAAGTACTCGTTTACACAGTCTGTTTGCTGGAATGTTATACTTTACATGATGATATTTTACTCTCTGTTTATTCAAGATGGTTATCAGTGGTAGCCAGCCAAACTCCCCTAGTGTTGCCACCATTGCAGGGGTACCTCTTACTTGTAGAATAGCTCGTGCCACCGTGTACTGGAATGATCTTACAATACTTGTGCTTTCCTTTGTATTTTAAACCATACTGCACTGCCATGTGAGAGTGAAGGCATTATTAGGCTTTTCCAGAGACTGTCACCAAACGTTACTCTATTTATATTGTCGTGCGATGAGAGAATACTACATATATATCCATTTAAGCGACTAAGTTTACCTTTCAAGTGTTGCTTTATGTGTGGAGAGTCTTGTAATGACTGCGCAAATATAATATAAGTTCAGGTCTCCACTTACCTGAAACATATTGTACGTATTTATGGAAAATAATTCAGTCTCAGTGAAACACAGAATATTTGACAGTCCAGTCTCTGTGTTGATGGGCAAATAATATCTGTCAATCAGAGGAAAGTTTATATATCAGGCACGGAACCACAGAATATTTGCAGATCCAGTCTATTGAAGAGAGTTTTTGACATCTAGGCATCGGATGCAAGGACAGACATTAGGGAAGTCCTGTAATTGAGAAACTGACGCGTGTCCCGTGGCAGATGTACACTGGTTTTCATGTCAATGGTACACTTCATCAGTCGTTTCTGACTCACATCAGCGCTTGAGATTGTGATACTGGTCATCTCTGTCTGCTCGTGGTGCTTCCAGTCAGTCGCCAGGAAACGGGCTGTGGTCTTCGATGAAAAGCAGACTGTAATGTTGGCAAGTTCAACCCGAAAGTCTCTGCCTGCAAAGTTCTGTTAAACTCCACAACTAACCACTAATTCTTTGTTTGTAAAAAAAATATATCATTCCAATCTCGAATGTAGAACAAATCCGTATGTAACCACTGGTGACAGCGCGCAAATTAATTAATCCTTGTACTACATCCCCCGACCGGACTGTGTGATGGTGATTGATTCAAAACAAGACACAGCTCTTTTGTTATCTCCATAAGCGAGTCTGGAAATTCTCCACCATGTTGAATAAAGATTGTCCGGCAGTAAGCGTTTCAAATATTTATTGGATCGTCCTTCTAGGTACAGGATCATTCTTGTCTCGTACGCTTTCACCGAGCAACTTTATTACTACCGTTCAGCCCAACCGCGTGGTCGCAAGTTCCCTTGAACACGTGACTAGGGTAATTACCCTGCGGATCCTACCCTTATAAAACTAGGAGTCATTATTATTTTCTTGATAGATGCCCCAAAAAGTAGAATATTCCAGATAATCTTATTTGACTTTTATCTTGAATATTCAACTTTTTCAATCTTTTGCTACATGGCTTACAAAGTCGAATATTCAAGATAAATCTCGTTTATTCGACTTTATGGTCGCAATATATAAGTGGAATAAACGACTTTTATATTGAATATTCGACTTTTTAACAAGTCTTTTTATGTTCCCAAAATGGCTGCTGTAGGTTTTTTCTATTTCCTTTTGTTTCGTTTGTTTGTTTATTTTATTTTTCTTTAACTTATTATTTTGGGGGGGGTGTCTTTTTTAAATTACGGTGGAAGGCATGGCTCTCTCGCCCGCATATATCTGCCGATGAACACGCTCATACATCATATTGACCTTTGGCATGTATTGTACAATCATGACCTGGCTTTTCATTGCATATGAAATCAGACATAAAGTGTATGCCAAGTGCACCGTTCAAGTGTGTATCAGTCTTAAACGGTGAATGTTTTGGCAACTGTTGTTGTATCACAAAAGAGTACCTAGAGATCTCATTATATACCTTTTCATATTTGCGCATAAAAATGCATGAATAAAGATTCAATCCTCATACTGGTCTTTATCATACCAGTAAAAATCGATATACATTCCTCCCAAGCCCTGCATACTGGAGGCCGATGACACCAATCAAATGTTGCCTCGTGCAACGTTGCTCAGTTCACTCCAACATGGAGACGAAATAGCCCATCTGCAAGGCCTGTGAACATAGAATGGTGGTCCACACTGGTCCCAACTCCCGCATGTATTTTGTATCTTGTCTGCAATGTTTAGTTGCGAACGTCTACTATGTCGCGTACCGTTTTACCAACACTTGCTTCATGCGTTATCCTTCAGTTTGGGACAAGGAAAAATATTGCACACCAGTATGACCCAGTTGTTCATTCGTAATAACATTACAGTGAGAATGTCTGGGGGTCTGTTCGGCCTGTAATAATGACACGTTATGGAAATCCCATCAGGTGCATATGCCACACGTAGAGATCAACATCCCTGCATTGAATGCGAGGCACCAGCTCAAAGCAACATACCCCTAAAACGGAGAATCCCAGTCAAGCATGTGGAAGTAATTTGGCTACCAAGGCTGTAGTCAGATCAAGAGACGGCTCCTAAAATGGCACACGGCGTCACTCATGGGTTCAATTCATGTTACAGTGATCCCAGGAAAATGTACATATGTAAAAATCTGAAGTGTGATTTTACAAACATAAACACTTCTTGGTGTAGAAAACATCATGAGACTGTTAATGGGCAGATGGCATCTCTTTATTACATCTCAGGGGAAGGGTCATATCACAGCGGTACTCACCCACAAATGTACGTGAAGGCCACAAGTTCAACAGTATCATCAAATTTTCAGAAGTAAGTTAAACATCAGCATCACCTATGTAGTCATTAACTAAGCCCCCATATAAAAAATACAAACGATGAATGACTTTATTTGCCTCTCCCTATCTCCCTGTCTCTCTCTCTGTCCCTCCCTCTCTCTTTCTCTGTCTGTCTGTCTGTCTGTCTTTTGTTCTCTCTATCTGTCTCTCTCTCTCTCTGTTTGTGGCTGTCTTTTGCAGCAAACTGTGTATGCATGCATACATCTATATAGTAACCCTGATAACGTAACTATTAGTGGCCATGACGTAAAGTAATAATTAGGGAACAACAGCACTAGTTACCACGTAGTCAACGACTTTGTTTGGGATCAGGTCAAGCTACATTTCCACCAAGTTTGAAGAAATCCAGTTTATGGCGTGGGAGGAGATATCGAAAACTACAAAACATAAAAGATATTATTTAAAAGGAAAATAACAGTTGCAGCACGTAATGAGCAGATGGAGTTCAAAGTACCCAGTGTGTCCCTATGCAATTTTCGAAACAATTGGCAGATCAGTTTTAGAGACAATTGTTGAGACTCAAAAAAAATTACAAAAATCAAATAGTCACTAGAATATGACCATTTGAACAAATTTTGGGAGATACCCATCAAAGAGACATCCCAACCAAGTTTTAAAAAGGTCATGTCAACAGCTATATAAAAAGTGCCTGAAATGTAAAACTGTTGATGGACGATGATGGACAGATGGAGAACAATGAATAAATTCTACTGACTTTCCATTTACCTCATACACCTGGGTATATGGGTCAAGTCATAGTAAATAATTTTTGACACATTGATTTCAACGTATAAAGCATGCCTGTCATTTTTTTCTGGTTTTATGCCAACCTGAATCTGTAACTGACTCTGGCGCCCAGAAAACCAGTCCAAACATTTTCTCTGACTGAATAGTCCAACTGTGATCTGAACTTTATGGGATGGTCTTTATACCACCAGTGTGCCCCATTCACACAATAGCAGAGCACTCTGTAGATCTGGATTCAAGTAAAGTTCATGCAGTGTCGACAAGACATAGAGTACAGACTCTGATATGAAGTGAGTTGAGGCATCATTTATTTCCAATTCCAGTCGCATTTCACCAGTTCTTGCGCACTTACTTTACATTCAAGATGATAATGCTGAGCATGAGGTTCAGATCTGCAAGTCATAATTACAGAGAACTTACAACATGTAAAACCTATACAGAATTGTATTAAAAGTGCAGAAATATGTTGTCACACAAATCCAGATAAGTTTGATAAAATATACTTACAATCTGGTGGACGCTCTGGTATAAATAGGTTCCTCTGTAGAGGTCTTGACTTCATATACAACTGTCACTGTCGACAGCCATGCCTCAACTGGCGGGAACTTTCCATTATTTCTAAGCCCGCGTTAAATTAGTGCACAGCACACTTACTTGACGAATTCAAGGAGTAAGTCAAGAGGTGTCACTTACACCACTACTAACAGAGACCTCTATAGTTCTTGATCTACCAAATTCAACATTAACATGGTTGAAAAAAAAACGAAGTAAAGAAAAGTCAACCTTTACTTTGTACTTGAAAACAAAGTAACATCCTGGCCCCTACAATGGTTACTTTAGAGACATTTTAACAACATTTTGACTCCCTTTTTGAACATTCCAGGTTTCAACACAATAGGAACTTGTCAATCACTTAACCTCTACTACTAATTACAAAATCATTGTTAGCAAAACATGTTCAACTCTTGTAGGTGACAATAACTCATTGATCGTTTTATATCATCATTATCAACTTAGCTGCCTCAAAAAACTCATCGCAACTGACATCCCTATTTTAAGGTGTAGCAATACATGTTTCCATCACATCGAAACTCCTTCTAACCCGAATGCTGGCCTATGATGATTGTACAGGTACATGTCAATTAAATGGTTTTTAATGGAGAAGCTTGCATCTGAGAGACATACATTTTATAAAACACCTTCACTTATCTGGACGCATGATCACTTTGTATGTATATTGCTGTCATCTGCAAGGCTACTGTGATCACTTGGATTTGCATGGAGTCGTCAACTTTTGCTCACCTAGTACCTGGCGGGTTAAAGCACCACTCAATTTGATGCTGCAGCAGGTAATTTTGAAACTTCTCAGACCTAGCAGACTTTACAGCTTCTCCTTACTCCCTTTCAGCCCCTACAAAGTTTGTCCCATTGTCACAGCGGATCAACTTTGGGACTGCCCTTCGGCCAATAAATTTCATGAGCGTGCACATGAAACCATCCGTTTCAAGTGAGTAGGCCATCTCTAGGTGGACGGTCCTACTGGCTAGGCAGGTAAAGATAAAGCCATATCTTTTTTCTAGTGTCCTCCCCTTTGTACATAGAATGGCCCAAAAAAGTCCACTCCTACTGAAGAGAAAGGAGGCTCTCCAGGGGTGACTCTTTCAGCAGGCAAGTCAGCCATTTTTTCTTACCTGTTTTGCCATAGACCTTTGAACATGGGACACAATGTTTCAGTGTTTTGGTAATGGCCCTTCTGCCAATGACAATCCAATACTTGGCCCTGGTTTCTGCCAGCACATGCTCTGGCCCAGCATGGCCTAGTGACCTATGCACATTTCTGACTATAAGAGTTACAATATGGTGACTCTTAGGAAGAATGACAGGATGAGCTCTGTTCTCATCAAATGGAGATTCTTGAGACGCCCCCCAACTAGTAGTAGCCCATTTTGTAGAATTGGGTCTAGTTTTCTAGAGGGACTTGCCATGCTGACTTGCCCTTTTGTCTTTACAGCCTTTATTTCCTCACTAAAGCCCTCCTGCTGTACATGTTGCAGTATTTCTGCTTCAGCACCATCCATTTCAGCCACACTGATTGGTTTGAGTGTTTTGTTCGGCTGGTCACATGGGGTGTCTCTTTGTATTTTGGCTTTTAGATTAACCTTATATCTAAGAAGCCAGGCCGTAATCTCCTTAAGCTTTTGCCAGCATGAGTATTTAGCCCATAATGTCGCCAACAGTGTTGTTGTTTTAGTTGTGGCCACATTGCAGACTACTTGGTTATGCTTTATCTCTGGATCAAGACTAGAGATGGGTTGACTAGCTATCCACTCAGGCTACTTTTCCTCAGGCTGAGAGGGAAAACTTGGAGCTGAAAGCCATTCTTTGCTCTTGATTAAGTCAAGCGCTGACATACCCCTGGAGGCTTTGTCAGATATGTTGAGATCTGAAGAAATATGTCTCCATTGTTCAACATCTGTGTGTTGTCTGATCTGGCTAACTTGATTAGCCACAAAGGTGTGGAAACGTTTGTTTTCACTGCGAAGGTAGGACAGTACAATCGTGCTGTCTGTCCAGAAGACAGAATCTCTCAGAGGAAGTGTAAGCTCCCTCCTAAGCAACTGGTCAGTTTTCACTCCAAGTGCGGTCAGTTCGAGCTGTGGGATGGTCATGGGCCTTATAGGTACCAGTTTTGACCTCACATTGAGCAGACCAACATTCACTCCACTTTGGCCACTCACAGTTCTTAGATAACCAGCAATGCCCACACCCTTCTGACTAGCATCACAAAAGTGATGTATTTCATGGTATGATGCTCCTTCACTGCAGGCTACCTGTCTTGGTATTTTCATATTCTTCAGGTTGGGTAGATCTGCCAACCAGGATAGCCATAATTGAGCAAGATCTTCAGGAATAGGATCATCCCACTCTGTGCTTCATCAGACCATTTCTTGTCAAATCTACTTGGCTGTAAGAATGAAGGGCCTAATTAGCCCTAGAGGGTCATATACAGAGCTCACAATGCTTAGCATCCCCCTTCTCATAGCTGGCTTGTCCTTGACCTTCACATTAAATCCAAGCATGTCTGAATCGATGTTCCAAGACACACCTAGTACAGATTCAGGAAATTGATCCGGGTTGACTAGATCAACTGCATGAAGTTGACTGGCACATTCAGACTTAGGAATGTAGTCCAGGACTTGCCTGGAGTTACTGACCCACATTGTGAGCCTAAAACCTCCATCCGCAGCCATGGAAGTAACACTGCTGACCAGTCTTACAGCCAGAGAAACATTTGCAACAGACCCAACAAAATCGTCAACATGAAAGTCTTGTTGCACTGCCTGACGTATGTCTTCATCATACTTACCATTGTCATCTTTGGCAGTTTGCTTCAGTGCAAAGTTTGCTGCACTTGGACTCTACACCCCTCCGAACAAGTGTGTGGTCATTCTAAATATACTGGGCTCACCACTCAGGTCTTCATTTTCCCACCACAGAAATCGCAACACATCTTGATCTGTGAGGGGTACTTTGACCTGGTAAAACATACTTTCAATATCACTCATGAAGGCAATTGCATGTTGCCTGAAATGCAGGAGCACACCCACAAGGTTTTTCGTAAGGTCTGGCCATAGTAACATGTTGGCATTGAGGGATGTACCATTGTGTACTGCTGCACAATCGAACACAATGCACAGTTTCTCTGGTTTCGTTTGATGAAACACTGGATGGTGCGGAAGGTACCACACTTTGCCATCACACCTGTTGATATCATTATGTGGCACCTTCTCTGCAAATTGATTTTCCAATAGTTTCTTCATTTCACTGACATACCTCACACCCCACTCCCTATCACGGATTAACCTACTCTTGAGGGACTTCAGCCTCTTATCGGCTGTATGTATTTTATTTGGCAGCCCAGGTTTATCTGCCTTAAATGGGATGGCCATTTCATAATGACCATTGACCTCACTTATGGAGGATTCCCATATGGAGACGGCCTTTCTGTCACCAACTGACCATCCCTTTTGTCAGTGTCATAAGCCTAAGCAGGCACTTCTACCTGCCACAGTCTTGTGAATTGAGTGTCTAAGCTCTCTTTATTTACAAAATGGACTGATATACTAGACCTCTCTACATGAGAAGGCAGCAGTCCATTTAGAGTCCACCCAAGCATGGTCTTTACTGCATAGGGAGAGCCTGGATCACCTTTCCTTATTTTTTCAGGTGTCAATACCTGGGGAACATCCTGGACTATGAGCAGGTGAACATCATGCCCATCCATGGGAGGTAACTCTATGCCTTGTAGGTATGACCACTGGTCAATATCTACCTGCTTCGCTATGGAGGTTTCACTAATACTTATGTTGGGCTTCACATACACTCTGTTGAGTGTAACTAGTTCAAATTGCCCACTGACACCTGATACCTTCAGTTTTACACTTTCTACTTCAATCATAGTTTGATTAGCAGTCAGGGTGCTCAGGGACAGTCGCTCATGTTTACCCTTTATTCCTAACTTGTTGGCTAAATATGAAGAACAAAAGCTACTATTCGACCCAGTGTCCAATAGTGCATAGGCCACAAGTGACCTGCGTCCCCCCCATCATGGTCACTTTCATTGGCACAATAGGCAAGGCCACCCTTTGTTCCCTGGCCCCTATGGCACTTCCAAAAGTTAACTTTTGTTCACCTGGAGCACCTACAGACTTTACCTGTATATTCTCTTCATAGGACACTGTTTCCTCAACCTATGTATTACCCCCTTAACAAGTGTGTTAGTTTCTCCACTGTGAGGCATGACATCCCTGTGCAGCAGCCTATTATGTTTTTTGCCACACTTGTTAACATTACATGTAACCTGCCATCTACAGGTACCTGAATGATGGCCTGTTTTCAGGCAATTAAAGCACAACTTATGCTTTTGAGCACATTTGGACCTCTCACTCTGATTCATGTTCAAAAACTCTTCACATTTAAAAATCACATGATCACCTTTGCAAACACTGCATTTTTGAGAGCTTGCACCACCCCTTTTACCCTTCTCATTTGCGTCTTTCACTTCGGCATTATACACCTTTGAGCTTGGAGCATTCCTGTTGCTGGATCTGTCCTTGATGAATTCACGACAGCAGATCAGGTTGTTGTGGTACTTGCCCCGGAGGAACACTTCCATGCCAAGGCTGTTGTGGAGGGACATTTCCGTGCCACCGTGGAGTCAAAGGGTTAAACATAAATGGCTGCTGGGGTGCACTAGCCACTTGTGAATGCTGGGGTGCACTAGCAATACCTTCTTCTTGCACGATCTGAGATACATTGGTAGCTGTATCTGAGTGGGTAATTGCAGCAGCCTTGTCAGATTGAGCTGCATTTTGTTTGATTTGTTCTATCTCTCGCTTTGCCTTTTCAAGTTCTTTCTTGCATGACAAAAATTCAGCTTTCAGGTCAGTATCTAAAGAGGCAGCTCTACTCTGGTCTGGTGGAGTGTTTGTCAGAAAGTCCACCTCTTCATCTTTCTTTAACATTTCTGTATATTTCGCATGTTTGGCTTCAAAATCTTTTAATGTTTCCTTGAGCTCTTCACACTTTCTGTTAACTTCAGCCACGTGGGCCTTGTTTACCAACATATTGTTAATGTGTGTCACCCTTTTGGTGACAGCAGCCTTGGCTCTAGCCCGGGGCATCTCTCAGCTATGCCAGTCAATCACTCCTGTCACCAGCTTCTGTATCAGACATGATGGCTAGGTACAGTCTGACCTTAATATAATGGACCTTGTAATGCACACTCTAAATGTACTCCTTGATATCCAACACACCTATATGAAACTGTCCAGTTCTTCACTCAGATTGTCCCAACTTTATGTGGTCTTAACTTCATGGGGTGGTCTTTATACCACCAATGTGCAGAGCACTCTGTAGATCTGGACCCAACTAAAGTTTATGCAGTGTCAACAAGAGTCAAATAGAGTACAGAGACTGATATGAAGTGAGTTGAGGCATCATTTATTTCCAATTCCAGTCGCATTTCACCAGTTGTTGCACACTTACTTTACATTCAAGATGACAATGCTGAGCATGAGATTCAGACCTGCAAGTCATAATTACACAGAACTTACAACATGTAAAACCTATACAGAATTGTATCAAAAGTGCAGAAATATGTTGTCACACAAATCCAGATAAGTTTGATAAAATATACTGACAATCTGGCGGGCGCTCTGGTATAAATAGGTTCATCTGTATAGGTCTTGACTTCATATAAGTCTGTCAATGTCAACAGCCATGCCTCAACTGGCGGGAACTTTCCATTGTTTCTGAGCCCGCGTTAAATTTGTGCACACGACACTTACTTGACGAATTCAAGGAGTAAGTCAAGAGGTGTCACTTACACCACTGCTAGCAGAAGCCTCTATAGTTCTTGATCTACCAAATTCAAAATTAACATGGTTTAAAAAAATGAAGTAAAGAAAAGTCAGCCTTTACTTTGTACTTGAAAACAAAGTAACACCAACATATCGTTACCTGTTGGGGAAATTTCTGATGCAGTCGAAAAATATGAAACATAACTACTGTTTGCAAGAAATCTGATATGCAACATTTAGAAAACCTGATCCCAGCCTCCATAATCATTCAACGTCTCGAAATTTTTTGCATGATTAGAGTACAATGCACTGCAAGATAACTTACTGGTTAAAATCACATTAGCCAGTCAGAATACGCGACTTGATAATTGACTAATTTCTCTAGCGGAGATGCGAGACCATCGCTAGTCAACGGTGGCAATAAGTTGCCATGGAATTGACATACTGATGGAAACTAGGGGTATCACTACCCTTTGTAGGAATAAAGCATAATTATTCCAGACATATAACTGTGACGTCTATGGCAAGCCAACAGGGCCATAACGCATTGGTCTTACGCATTGCCGAGCCTCCACTACGCCTACTCGAGCCAACCAGTCAGATTTCAATCTCCACTATGCGTTGCCGAGAATATGTTTTCCACTATGCATAGTCGAGCTTCGGCTACGCGTAGTGGAGCAACTTATGGCACCTTTTGGCTGAAGAGAAGCAAACCAATCATTTACGTCCTTACAATTATTACTGATATTAATCATTACTGATATTAATCTAGACCAGTAATTTCTCAACGTGCAGTCGAACAGGTCTAACCGCAGTTGAACAAGTCTAATACAGTTTACAAGAGCATCAGTGATTGGATAGTTTGGCTGCACGGTATCGGAGGCATAGTTTTTCAACTACGCGTCGCCGAGGCTCTGCGACGCGTTCTAGAAGAACATTTTCTCGGCAACGCGTAGTGGAGACGGTAATCTTATTGGTCCGACTACGCTTTGCCGAGCCTCGACTACGCGTAGTAGAGACTGTGATCTCATTGGTTGGCTCGACTACGCGTTGATGAAACTCTACTATATGTAGTGGAAACTATAATCTTATTTGTTGGCTCTACTACGCGTTGCCAAGGTTGGGGTTTATTACAATTGATTCATTCAAAAATTCAATTCTGGTAGGCCTAATCATGCATGTTAGGTGTAGAATTATGTTTTCTAAAGGAAGGTTCAGTATATTTTTGTAATATGGGCTACATTTTTCACCGGGCCTATCAGCAAAGGACCATCATATTTGATTTTTTTCGTAACACATCAGCACGAGATGTTTATAAATTGTATTGGGAATGTAAGTATGGTGCCGCCAGTTAGCAGAATTTCTTGTCTGCGGATGAATGGCACCGAGACAAGTCTTGCGCTGGTTCTTCGAAGATGACCCGATTTTATGAGGGCTAACGAAACCTAAAACTTTCTTCTAAATTTCAAATTTTATTAATATGGTCTTGTTCCTTTCAAAAATTAATTTGCTATTATGATGTAGAACAATGCAGTTTTTCAGTGGATTTTACTAAACGGGATCTTAGAATATCGGACTTGATAGTGTTCAAACGGTATATGGGCTTACAGATTTGTCAAGTTTCTCTTTATATTAAATTTAATCAGGTATCATTTTCAATTTTATCTATTTTTATTCTATGTTTGATGGTGAATTATCATTCTCTAGAGAAAAATTCAAATGTAGTAACACATTGTAGATCACATAACCTAGACATTGTTGCAAGTAAATTGTGACGCGCCTGTATCAGTGACGTGATGTTTTGATATTTAGAAAAAAAAACAAAATTTTTTATTATACTTCACGTGCAACGTGGGAGAAATTCGATGAACGCAAACAAACAGGGTACACCAGTTCAGCGTTGAAAGTAGGCATATTGTACATTTGTTGCGACGAACAGCCAACTAAACTTCGACTTAAAAAAAGCTTACATGGCTGGAGAGTGAGGTACTGTTTTTTCACTCGGCATCGTTGTTGGTGTGGAAAATCACTCGTGACCTGCGGTCACTCGTGATTTGTCCCAAAAACAGCGATCCATCGAGAGACAAAAGCAGTTACTCACCCTAGTCACGCATGATTTTCCCCACCAACGACGATCCTTCGAGCAACATAAACAGTTATTCACCCCAGTCACTCGTGACTTTTCCCACTAACGAGGGTCGCTGGAGAGACAAAAACACATATCATTCACTCTCAGCCATGACAAATTATCCATATTGTTCATTTAGCAAAAGTTTTAATGCTGGAGCTTTTGATCGCTGTATATAAGATGAGTCCACTGCAAGTTTTCATGAATCGGGTGGTGGAATGGCAACTCTATCTAAAAAAAGTTAAGAATATATTTTAGATTTTGATTTTGTGCGCTTCCCTTTTGCTACAACTTTTGTTCATTGTTCATACACAGCCTTTTTCTTTGGAGTATTCAACATACCAGTCCAGTGACTATGAAATTCGTAAAGATGTCAAAGCATTAAACAGTCATTGTGGACTGAAATATTGTTGGGATTTGAGTGGCCTAACCAGCTTCCACACTCCTAGGCTATTTGTGATGGGGGATATAACATTACTGGCTTTTATCGAGATGCAGTGGTCCCTTGGGAACAAGGGCTGCCTGAGATTGCACCATGCACAATGCTTCTTCCTTTTGAACCCCCATGGCCTGTTGCATTATGACTGGCCACTCAGTTAACTGGACCTCGTAGATGTAGCCAACATGAACAGAGAGGGAGTTGCTGACAACTAAAAATATTGCATAGTTGTTGGAAGTTTTAACTCATTTGCTGCAAGATCAAACGTTTTAAAGCAGATAGTCAATTGTACTATGGTTGGTATGTTGCTTTGGAGACAGTTTCTGACTCTGCAAGCTTTTTGATTATGCATGCAAAATGGTTTTATAAAAGAATGGATATAGATGACCCGTTTGTTTGGGGCAGGAGGGCGTATCTGTATATTAGATGTATATTGAGCAAAGTCTCAACGTATTCAGTGGATTTGGCATAAATTGAAATTCCTCAATCTTTGTTTGCGGGCCATAGGAGTAGCCCACGACACAACACGTATTTTGAACTATAATGGCACCTCTATGTAGAAAAGGTATGAAGACATAGAACATTTTTTCTAAACTTTCAATTGCCGCTAGTTTGCATAATTTCAAAAGATAAAACTATTCTATGGCCATGCAGGAGCTCAGTCTCCAAGCAAAGCTGCGGGCAAGACCACGGAGGAAAGAATGAGAGAGAGAGAGAGAGAGAGAGAGAGAGAGAGAGAGAGGGAGAGAGAGAGAGAAAGAAAGAAAGAAAGAAAGAAAGAAAGAAGAAAGAAAAAAAGAAAGAATTTTGAGGAAACGGAATGTTTGTCTTGACACACAGACACAGTAGCCTCACCTTGCTTCTGTGCAGCACCTACTTTCATAAGTCATACCGGCATTTAGGCATCACTGTTTCTGATGACGTAACAACACCTGCATAGCAATAGCATTGTAACAAGGGCAAGTAAATGCGTGTCTCTGCCGGAAAAAAAATCCCTTGAAGCCTGAATACAAACACAGTGAAACAGTAATTTGATATTGTTTGAACAGGAATTTTGTCCTTCCTAGTAGGGAACACAAAACCAGAATGAAATATGAGAAATACAAAAACCATGAAAATTTAAACACGTGAGAATAAAACAAGTCACTGCATATTAGAAAGTAAAAAGTATGAAGCAGATAAAACCTGTTGTGGTGTCGTCAGATTTACGTAAGGCAATTGGATATTTGCTTAAAGCGTTTGGGATTCGATCCAAGGTCGTCGAGGTTTTTTTCTAATATATTTTACTTGTATAAAAGGCCAAATGAAGCTACCCTCCCCTTATCTTGATCGTTATTTAAAGTAGTTACTAACGTGAAGCAGTGGACTATCGATACACTTGCCCTCCAACGTTTTCAATCTTTCTGGTACAACGAGCCATTGTACTGTATTTCACACATAAAATACCTTCAAAAATTTACAGTCGCTGACCACTTTGCAATTATTATACATACAACTTTCGTTTGGGATGTTTAACTACCATTTATGCAAAATAAATATTCTGCCATCTGAAAGTTGCGTTTGTAGCTAACTAAAAGAAGAGATGAACCATTCATTTCTTTTATATCTTCTTTATGAAATACATAACCTCCAACTACTGGGATCTGTTCTAGGCGTGTTTTGTGCACATTCGAATGTACAATTCAATGTCCTATTCATCGATGGGGTTTAACTTTCCATAAAGTTTTGGTTTAAATGTCTTCGAAATAATGTCCGGTGATTTTTCTTTTAACAAAATAACATAATTTAAAATGATGGTTTTGATACATTTAAATTGAAACTCATTGCCAAGCCAAAAGCACGGGCTTTCCTCCAGATCATGGTTACTGGCGCAAAACTGATGCGGAAGTCACAAACGCAACCTAAATTCTCTCAGCCAGCGTGCAATAAATAGCCCACAAAACTTCATTAGTGCTAAACATACCAAGGCAGGAGAACAAGGAACGGTCTTTTGTAATTAACCATAAGCGAATTGTAAGTTAATAGAAAAGCAACGTGGGCCGTTATTTTGGAGTAAAGTCGACTCCTACAGATTATGTTATTTCAACTTGTCTGGAGGGTTAACTTGGACCGGGGAAACAGAATAACTGCAGAACCACGATTGTTCGGTGAAACAGCATTGCCTCAGTTGTTGTTGTAATATTTCTCCAGGGGTCCATTCTGCTAGTTACCTGCACAAAC
>CAXHWN010000674.1:0-2500 GCA_964020975.1 Hermodice carunculata
ACCCTGTATGTCTTTACACACACTGTACAGTATTCTTGTATCATATACATATATATATATATATATATATATATATATATATATATATATATATATATATATATATATATATATATATACATGTGGGTGTGGGTGTGGGTGTGTACCATTTAATCCTACTTAATACCTTCCCTAGATTGGATGAGATTGTTATTAATCTGCTGTAACATTGACTAAGGTTTCCTCTCTCTCTCCTTTTTGGAACGCAAAACTTTTAAACTTTGTTACATTGCATTGGTATTGGTCTGTATGTATCAGCAAAGTAAACAGAATGTGTAGCTTTTCACCTATCTATTTTGGTCCTTTCATTTTGAAATCGCTTTTTATTCTTTACGATCAGGCGCCCCATCTAACTGTGTCTGACCAACTGTTAGTTCTACTTTAATCGTTCTTAGTCTCACACGGAGATATCGTGTGCATCAATGACTCATATACTCTACTTGTCAGTTTGGAACTGGTCCCTGTCCACAGTAAGCATCGCTCAACTTTCTTTTTTAACTTTCTCTCAGAAGTACCTTTGCATCCTCCTCACTATCCATCTGTCTGCTCTCTAACGTTCAGTCTCGGCGACTTTATTTTCCTGTGCTCGGTTTTTTGTTCATAGTGCAACAGAATGCTTCTCCTATCTCTTCTGTGAAATACTTTGATCTCTACTTGCTCTACTGCTAACTTCCATATTTGACCCCAGATTTATAATTGCTATATGTTGCTACTATGTTACTTCTATTTTCCTTCCCCATCTGATCTTCCGTGCTGGTATACATCCCTTTATAATTTCGTCCAAGATTCAAGCAAACTTTGTGCAAATTTAGTTTGACCACTTGAAGTTTATTTATTTAGTCTTATATATATACATATACATATATATATATATATATATATATATATATATATATATATATATATATATATATATATATATATATATATATATATATATATTGGTTTATTGGTTGTGTAAGCCCAAAATCTTTGATATCAGTCACATTGCAAAATCTACGGTCTAAGGTCCGTTAGGTTTCGTTAATCATGGATTTTGTGTCAATTTTTGTGAGCTTTGCATATATTGAGGACGTTGTGAAACTCACTGATGACGTGCTGTGTGTCATAAAGCCTTTTTACAATAAAAACATTTGCAGTCTTGTCAGTATTTCAACAAAAGGAAGCCACGGGGTGGAAATTTAGCTTGGTTGAAAGGAAAGGAAAACATTGCACAGTGTATCAGAGTAAATTGTCTTCGCAATTTGAACCAGAACTCGCCTTGTTTAGGAGGAGTAAAACACATGTGTCCGGACCGAATGATAATGCAAATTGCTCCAAAAAAGCCAATATTTTAATATATCATTTGACAATTTAACTTTTCCAATCATGCTTATATTGCTTTTGCGTGTAATGTTGCATTTTAGGACTCCTAACAATCAATAAACACAAGCATTAATGTCAATATAGTCATTTTCACCTAATTTTATTGCAAGAGAAACATTATAAATATTGATTGTTTTTATTCTCGTAATAATAATGGAAAGTTGTCGCATACGTTTTATTTTAGTATGTTTTATCTTATTTCATTATATTTCATTACATTTATTTAACAATTAATTTATTTATGTACATTATCTTTTTACATGTATGTATGTATGTATGTATGTATGTATGTATGTATGTATGTATGTATGTATGTATGTATGTATGTATGTATGTATGTATGTGCATGCAAACATGCGAAAGGACCGATCTCGATTTCCAAAGGAAACTTATGATTATCTATAAGCGAAATTACATGCCAAGTCTGCTGGTTGCCGATCAACATAGTTTGATTGTAAAATCGAAGCACTTACTAATCAAGCTATTCGAGAAGCACGCAAATGATGCACACGTGCATAGATCACTATTAAATATTCTTGTTTAAGTGGTAATTTATCGTTTTCTGTTGACTGACATTATATTGTGATCCTAGCTTTCTGTGGAACCATAACAAATGTGGCGAAATGACGAATCCGCGTTGAAATACGCACAAAAGAGACAAACTTAACATAACGTTCTTAGTCTGATTTAACAATAATGCCTTGATATTTTCCAACTTTCACGTTTTTCACACAGACGAACAAAATGAAAAAACAAGAAACCGTGAACGGTTTGCAAGTTTTAAATGATAAATATCTCGCACTTCAGTGCTCAACATTCTCAGATAGCAGCATAAATAAGCCATTAACTCCAATTTTACTCTCCTTACAAGAATATACATTTAATCAATAGTATATTTTTCGACCGATCTCCCAAATATACGTTCATTTGTTCAAAAATTGTACAATACCATTACTAAATATGTATTGATGTGGTTATAGGTGTAAATAATGAAATACACATTTCTTGCAAAGGTCACACTTACCCACGTTTTCCCCTTAGAATTGCTCACAGAAAAAGACAATGGGTTATTCACCCAGACTTACTTATTTGTTGG
>CAXHWN010000674.1:7500-17000 GCA_964020975.1 Hermodice carunculata
ACGGTGACAATGATGTTACACGTGCATGAACGTGTCCACTATGTTGGGTCTAGCTGGTCGATGATTCCCTGAGCAACAGAGATGAGCTAATAGCGTTGCCTCTACTTGCAGGAGAGTTACATTTGTGCAAAATAAAATCACGATTAAGTGACAATGATAAATATCTACTTAAACTTCATTAATGTGTTGCCCTGCACATGTTGAGGCATGCATCTGTACAAACCTTGTATTTGGGGTATCATAAAGTAAAGCAATTTCCTGAAAGAACAAGTCATTCACAATAAGCTTGTATTGAGCACACGCGTGACAGGCATGTTGATAGCCTGGTACATTCACTGCATCTCTATCTGAGCAATATATATGCAGGATCTGAAAAGCTTTGTACATCGCTGCTCCAATGGCCAGCATGCATCAACAGTAATGCAGCCAGGACAGTGATATTCTAACGAGAAAGTACATTGCCTGATTATATGGAAAACGGCAGAGAAAAATAAATTACAGTTGGAACTGAAGCAGGAACGTGTGTTGGCAGTTCTCAGGTCCTGTTGATTGGGTTGATGTGACCAAGCCGACCTCACCAGAACTCACTTCTGGCATGTAGCTCATTTCTGTATTCAGTAAAGAATGCGACCGACTGGAGACAGCTGCACAGTTGTGTCTCTCCCATAAAGACAAAAAGCTGCTTTCGCGGAACATAGTCCTTGTGCACCGGCGACTCATCATATTTTTTGCCACCTTGCTGTCAAAATGAGTCTTGGGGAAGAGGGCAAGCGGATGCGGAATTATAATGGTATGTACATGTAATCTCAGCTATTTTGAATTGTTTCCGCGATAATTTGATACCCAGGGGCCCTCAAGGCTATCTTATTCCTATGTGTCTTGCGTGTTATTATTGTGTTCTTTTAGTTTCATCGTTCGCTTTTCCTGGATTCTGCTGGCACTGGAATCTGACACACAGTTCGCTGCATCATAGCTAACAGCACATCATTGTTTGTGATTATAATTGAAGATGGCATGCTGCGCAGTGTAGTTAGGTAGCGCAGATTTGATGTCATACATATATATTGACCGTGACCTGAGCATTCCTGGGGGGCGATCTTGTTTTCTCAAAAGACACTATCAAATGTATTTTTTGTTTATTTTTTGTTTAAATCGGGCAGCTTATTGTAATTTGTATGTGATCTAAGCAAGAGCGTTCAGCCTCTTTTACTATGATATTTGGAATGAAGCATTGGTATTTAGTTTAATGAACAGGACTGTCAATTTTAATTGCGAATAGCGCCTAAATATTCACGAAATCCCCCCCCCCAAAAAAAAAAAATCGTCGCTGCTTCTTGCCCTGTCCTCAATCTATTCAAAGGCAACATTACTATGGGAAAACATTCCAACAAACGAGGTTTCCCAGTCTAGTCACTACGGTGTACATGGTTTTTAAGAATGCTGTTATAAAAGAATCCCCAGAATCTATGCTCCCTAACCTTGAACTTGCATGATGATGATGATGATGATGATGATGATGATGACGACGACGACGACGACGACGATGATGATGATGATGATGATGATGATGATGATGATGATGATGATGATGATGATGATGATGATGGTGGTGGTGGTGGTAGTGGTGGTGGTGGTGGTGGCGACAATGGCACTGTAAATAGCGATGGTGGTGACGACAACATAATTATCGGACACTGCGATAGAGAGCTTAAATTTGGAGATAAATGGACGCAATAATTGCAATAACAAAACGAATTTGACATCATTGCCATTACAACGTAATGATGCCTCAAGGACCGACAAAACTGATGTCATTACAAGGATTGCAAATATTATTAAAATGTACCGATATTATATGATGGGCAGCGTTTCAGACTTAACATGCAATGTGAATATAACCTTTTACATCTCACTCTTAGAACACAATTACTGAGAATAAATCTTGACGTGTGAGGCTTGTTATACTCCACGCATATTTCGAAGACGGAGCTTTATTACCAGTGTAACGCATTTTGTGGAATGGATCAATATAATTGACGTGTGACATATTTGTGTCAGTGTATTTCATGCCGAACACCAGGAGACAGCCATTTCCCCGTTTTGTCACACAAGGGGCTTGCAACAACTGCTCATTCTGCATAATGACATGAGAAATAGTTCTCTCTCTCTCTCTCTCTCTCTCTCTCTCTCTCTCTCTCTCTCTCTCTCTCTCTCTCTCTCTCTCTCTCTCTCTCTCTCTCTCTCTCTCTCTCTCTCTCTCTCTCTCTCTCTCTCTCTCTTGTCCTCTCAAGGCTTTTCGACGTAAAACCTCTTTTACCTGAACGACTTATCAATGCAACCGCAAGGCAGACAAGGTGCACGTCATATTTATACTGACTCAAACTACGGTGGAACCTGTCTCAAGGGACCGCCCAAACGACCTTTGAAAATGGTCCTTTCTGACAGGTGGTCCCTTAAGGCAGGTAAAAAAAACCCGGCGGGGGCACCTACTCAACATCAGCGTGAGAGTGTGCCTCGGACATTCTTATACAATACCCTATCTTACTCCTACACCAGATGTAAAAAGGTACCCTTTCTTAATCCCGTAATGTGTTGAAAGGAGTGCTGCATTGCTGCATCTTAATTGTTACCCCTATCATAATCCATCTGTGTACAATTTTTTCCTTTTTTTTTTGGGGGGGGGGGGGCTTTTCTAATTCTTGGTGTAATGAAAACAGGGCTTTCCCGCGGCACATACCCAGTACAATCCTACATGGAAGTACCCCCCCCCCCGAAAATTACACTAAAATATGCTCATGGGGATGTTGGGACTGGTCCTTTAGCACAGGTGGTCCCTTAGGAGAGGTGGGCTCATAGGCAGGCTCTGTTGTATATGTCATGTTGTGGTATTGACGTTACTTGATACATTGATCAGGACAGTTTTAATCAATGGACATATAACTGACTGAATCAAGGAACAAAACGATGAATGTATGAATAAATAAACAAGCGAAAGAATGGTATGATGTATTATGGTATGAAAATGGTATATTACTAGTGTATGTAAAATCGCCAATAAATCATATTATGATTTATCGCCAATTATATATATATATATATATATATATATATATGGATAGTAGAGGAATTTCACATGGCGGGGATGTAGATGCCAGAAGATTTATTTGCCCCGTAAGTAAAGACGGCTGTACATGTAGATGGCGATGGCAGCACAAATCTCCGCTCAGGTTTAAATAAGAGCGGCCGAGTGTTCTGCTGACTAGTTAATTTTTATTATCAGCCTGCTTTACAATAAATGCATCTGTCTGAAGTTCAGATTCAAGAAAAATACGCCTCACTACTTTGTTGTTTCCTGTTTTTTGGCATCATACAACCAGTGAACATTTTCAGTCTACTAAACTACAAAATACAGAAACCCATTTATGATTTAATATATTAAAAAGGCAACTTATTCACTTTCCCCAAAAGAGGTCAAGGTATTACTGGGGAAGAATATGTAATACTACGGAAGGTAATGGTGAATTTATTTTAGGTTCAATTTTGTTTTTCGTAGTAAAGCTTGTTTTAAAAATGTGTTCTTAATTACGTCACGTTGTATACAATGTGGTATTCGTATGTCCGGCTCTTGTAGTTGCAGTTTTGTCTGTGTGTTTGTCCCTATCTCTGTCGCTGTCTCCATTTTCGTTTTCTGTAACTCATTTTTTCACTCTTACTGTAATCGTCATCTAAATTATCATCATACGTATATTATCGTTATTATTTTTGTTATTATTATCATCATCATCATCATCATCATCATCATCATCATCACATTGCTTATGCTATTTATCTGGTCGTTGGTCGTCTACAAATAACTCAGGCTGCAACTCATTTCGGAAGAGAGAAAAAAAATATAGCCCATCACAGCCTCACAGGGAAAATTCTGTAAGCTCTGTTTTTGTCAACTAATCACTGTCGAATTTCGGCCCACTGAGACACAGCGATGAAAGAAACGAAAAATTGTACTGAGTTAAAATGAGGTCTCCACATTTCTGTCTCTGGCTTGCTTTCATTAAGTAGTTGCTCTGTGTTTTGGAAAATGCCTTGAAAAATCAAAATTCTACAAAGTAATTGGAAGTCTACAGTGAAACCTTGTGGACCACGTGGTCCTGATGATCCCGTGAAACCTGTTCGTCCATAAGACAGAGTCTATAGCTAGGATGTCGTCGTTGATTTTTGGCGCGTTATATTTGTAAAAATACTCCTGTCTCTATAAAATATTACCCCCCAAAAATGAAATAAGTTCATTTAGCATACCATTGTGCATGCAGAATGTGGGATAATTCGTGATAATTCTTGTCACGTTCATAATAATAGTGGTCTATTAGATCGTAAGCGTCTTAAGCGCCGCGAATGATGTGTGTCCCTCTCTTAATAAAAGGTCCAGCCAAACGAGAAGGACATATCAAACAGGAGCGACAAAAGTTCATAGTATATTTGACCAATGTTCAAAGCCTATAACCAATTTCTGCTGGACTGTCAGAAACTGCAGAACAATGATAATGTGGCAGCCCATAAAACTCAGCATTGGTGTATATAGATCCTTGCATCTTCCAAATAAGTTCGGCATAATCGCAGGCACAATTTTTGACAAATATTGAAAAGCATAAGTAAAAAGGTTGACCTATCTTTGTATCATTTTCCGTTCAGAGAAAATAGAACAATTAAAAGAGTTGCTCTCCTAATGTACCTGTTTTGCGAGTCAGCTGACTTTTTATGACCTGCAGAAGCTAGACAGCTACAAATCCATCCACTACCAATACAATCCGTGCCAGGGCCACCCTGCATATGTTGTATCCGTACTGTAACAGAGCTGCCATCCCAACAGCTTTGGAAATCACTTATCTTTGACCATGGAAAATGATGAAATTAAGATGTGTTGGTAAAAAATATATCTTGCATGTGGAAATTATGTTAAAAACCCTCACATTGACATCGTAAATTTGAAAGTGCCAAATTTGTACTGATAACATAATTTGGGTTTAGTCACATGTAATTTTGTAACAGTCAAAATATACCACAATATAATCATTCGGAGGACTAGATTTCTCAGCTGTGTTTTTACTAAGTAAGCAAATCAGAAAACTGCTTGTTTTGGATACTTATCGTTATATATAAAACACTGCAACGTGAATTCATATCGACACAAAATTTATAACTTGAATTCGGGCGTTATTTCGTTGAAAAATGAGTAATAATACGAAACAATTGGGTAAATTGATCTCATTTACTCGTCTCCCATGCATACTTGAAGTTAGGTGTTCCCGCACGCTTACATTTATTACAATATGGTGGTGCTCCAACACCCAATTATATGAAACAAACTTTCTCTCTTACAAGACACTGAAAGTTTTCCTCGAGATTAATTCTTTGTTTTTAATTGATTGGCTGGTAAAATAATCGTTTGGTGATTTGTTTGATATGTTTCTCTTCTCATATAATGTGTTTGGGCACACACATCATTTTCTTCCATTTTGATCCACAATCGTCATAATATTCATATTGTACATTTAATGGAAAATAAGACGTACTATTTGTGTGTCAAAGGAGATTGGGTCACAAAATCTGGAACGTAACAAACTGGCTACAAATTTATTTTGCGAAATCTGAATTTTTTTTTAAAAGTCACTTGATATGTATATTGCTGAAATGTGCCACTTTTAAAACTTGATTATTCGGTCAAAATCGCTTTATCGTTCTAGAACTAATTTTTCAATACACAGAGAGAGCAGTCCATATGTATCAGTAAAGTGTTAACAGTACACACCCAGTAAACCACCAAATCACTTCAGTGACAGTACAGTAAGGAAACCCCTTAATGCGAACAGTTTTGTCTTATTATGATCAAATTTAATTATGTGAATTCATTAATCTTTCACAGGCTCCCAGTTGAGGACAGCAATTCTAGCATTCTCTGTTGATTTTAAACTGACGACCCCATTGACGTCTGTCAGCCCTTACTTGTAAAGCACGTTTTGCATGAAAGGTCATAACTACTCCATTCGACCAAAATATGAAGTGAAAAGGGCTTCAGAATTTACCGGATATTGAATATATACGATTATGTCTGTCGCAGTAATTATAATCTAGTAATTCGTCTAATATCATACACAAAGGTTAATATTATGATGAGTTTGTTATGTAGTGTTCCATACCTAATAGGATAACAAACCGCAGATTGAATCCCGCTGACCTGCCTGCAAAGTTGGTACCGTGACAATAAGCTGCATGCATATTAATTTCCCGCCAAAAAACACGGGGTTTGACGCCTAGGGATCACGGGGTACGTGCGCGTCACATCACTGTCACAGACATGGCCATATGCTCATTTGTCACAAAATGAGCGATTTTTGAGAAATATGAGTTCACAAATGCCAAACTGGTATTCACCTGGTACTTCCCGAGCCATATATAAGACAAATTTATTTCTGCCTTTAATGTGCATTCATTATTTCCAAAATATTAGTAATACCCCCCCCCCCCCCACCACCACCACCAGTCCACACATGTGCCGACCCGTATCTCACCATATCTCGCCAAGAGAGACTAAGCAGTCAAGTATGCAGTTGTGGCGGGAAAGCAATATGCATGTCTCGTATGAGGCCATGACAGTTTTGTTGATATGGTCAGAATACAAATACAAGATCGACGTCACAAGTCACTTGCTCCAACCAATTATGTTTGAGGTTAGGATTTTCTACTTTAAAGATAATGGTTAATTCCCAGGTCACCGCAAATATAGAACCAAAGTATCCATGGATCAGCCCAGAACTATACCTTGATCTCCAGCACGCAAAGCGGGCGCCATAACTATATCACCCCATCCCATAAACAAGGTATCATTTGCTTTAATTAACACACTCAGGCGTATCAATTCGGGAAAACTGAATTCAAGACCATTACACCATACCAGATCTCCACCTGAAAAGCTTAAACAGGAACAACTAAGCTAATCACAAATTATTTGTAATTAATTAAGGTGGGAAACAAATCTTGTACAAATTTTGTTTTGATCGTCTTATGTGATGTGTGATTTTCCATTCACATCACATCCGTGCGTAGCCTATTTTCACACCTGTATCTCCTATACAGCAGAATGATCATCCATCACTGACTTGTCTTTTTACACGTGACATTTGGCTAACTGAATCAAAATCGCTTTGGCAAATTGAGTAATAGTCAATGATGCATTTATTTGCCAGCGAGAGCATGCACTTTTAATCGTCCACTCGAGTTTCAATACATCATCTGGAGAAAGTTTGCTTCTTGCGCCACGTGAATGGGCATACCCAGTTGATGACAATTCGAGAAAAAACAAAACAAAAAAAAAATGGACACACGTTTATGTGAACCAATACAAACCAAATTTTTTGCCTAGCAAACACAGAACCTGTCATTCTCTCCCGAATCTGGGGGGAAATATAGCGTGAAACGTATCGGAGAATTGCACATTTGGGCTTTTTTGTTTCCCTCAGGCCACAATTCATATATCACACCAACTATGATCATTAAGAGGCAACGGTTTTCTGACATTCTTTGTTTGTATCCCTGTTGCATTCACATTTCATTGTGATGGGTTTAACTTGGCATCTAATGAAGACCGTCATAACCACCGGAAATAACGCACAGATCTGCATACAAGCAGACGATTAATTTCGATAGGTCAGCAAGGTGTATATGTCCGCGTCTTTAACCGTAAGGTCGGCAATCAAAGATACATTTGTTGCGCATTATTTGTTCCGAAACAAATACAAATTGTTAGAATGATGGAGACTTTTGCCCTTGAATGGTACATAATTTATATCAGCTGAGGATAGCAAGTCGCGTATAATATTCTGAAACCGATCTCCCGCTGTGTCTTCTTGCAATCAGCGGAAAAAATCAGCAAATATATCTGACGGCCACAGAGTTATGGTAAGATATACTGAGACGTGCCGTTTAGCACTATTTATTAGACATTTAACGTGCCTTGTTCGTTCTGTGTCAAGCGAAAAACACCTGGGGACAATTTTTGGTTAATGGCGCGTGTACGTTTGGTGTGTATGACTAGAAGCTTCTTGGTTTAGCTCTTAGAGCCGCCAGATGTTCATTGAATGCCATTGGTTTATGTCCAAATTTTCAATATTGCAAAAAAGGTTCCAGTGACACGTATACTGAAAAAAGTGTCTGGAAAACAAGTCTCTACGTCGCTATCTGAAGTGTGTCGAGAACAAAATGGCCAAGTGGCACAGTGTTACGCCACCTGTTGACACGGAAAAGATATCTACCCAAAGTAGCATCTCCAACCTAACCAGATAAAATAGTCATCTTAATTACATCGTTTGTTGTCTTAATCACGGTAAGCAAGACATATTAAACAAAGTATAAAAAGGGAAATATAGAACAAATTCATATCAATTTGTATAATTTTGACCAAACCCAATTTGGGGTATTCCACATAAATTGCATTGGTCAAAATGATGTTTTGGTGCTAATTTTGCAAATTCGATCAGATATGGCCATTATGTAATTTAGTTGAATGAAATGATCTTGGGTACAACGTGCTTTTGCACATATTAAATATGTTACAAGTTATGACTTTCTATTCAAGAAGGGAGTTTATTCTTATGTCATAACTTGTTGCCTCAATGTGGCCAAGTAATATGAAATGGTTTAGTCGCAATAGAATGATAAATAAGATGCACCCTATGTATCGACGTTGTAAAACACTCTAATAGTTGAAAATATTTTTGAGATTGCATCCTGATTTGTAGCTTTCGGTTTCAAAGACGTAAGGATGCTTGCCTTCTGAAAACGTTTGCAGATTAGCAAAAAATGAAATTGTGTCATTTATATCCTATCGAGCCTTGCAAATTGTCAATGGAAGATTGGATTGTATATTTTTGTACATATAACAAGAAAATATTCATCAATTTTCAAATATGTTATTAATTTTTAATGGTTTTCTCTCTGATTGTCTGCCATTTTGATCCAATAAAAATTTCAACTCACCAAACATTTACCTAATTAAACTTCCAGTTGCACCACGAACTGCTGCATTTTGCAAGTTCTGGGCCACATCTATACCCTTTTCAGTACATATTACCAAAATAATGTGAGCATGATCTATGGACTGTAGGATAGTTGCATGAAAAGTCGTATCTAAAATCTCTTTTGTTTTACAAATATACTTTAACGCATGAAAACTGGTAACTTGCCCATTACTCTCACATGCATCTTCTCTTTGTACTTGTTCAATGTTAAAACTTCATCCACCTGTACACCTCAATACCTCATGTGCTCGACTTGTGACAATGCGTGAACATCTAGATTGACAACTGACTCTTCCATTTCTTTCCCCATATGTAAACATTGTATAGATTATTACGTGTTTGTAAATGGGAAGTTGTTTAGCAGGACTAATTGCAAACGGGAAGCAAAATGTATAGCGGACGTTCCTTAATGTACCAAGGGTACCAAAA
>CAXHWN010000675.1:0-14691 GCA_964020975.1 Hermodice carunculata
AATTTTAAACATTTTCATTCCTCTGTATAAAACGGTCAAACTCCTTGTATGGAGGTACAATCATGCCAAGTTTGGAGTTTCTATGTATAGTAATGTCTGAGAAAAGTGTCCGACAAATTTGTTGATGAAGAAAGAAAGAAGGAAAGAAAGAAAGAAAGAAAGAAAGAAAGAAGGAAGGAAGGAAGGAAGGAAGGAAAGAAAGAAAGAAAGAAAGAAAGAAAGAAAGAAAGAAAGAAAGAAAGAAAGAAAGAAAGAAAGAAAGAAAGAAAGAAAGAAAAGTGTGTGTTGACACACACACTTTAAATATAACAAAGGAATTTACACAGCTTTCGAAGCATTGCGCCACCTGTCAATCACACCGTCGTACATAATAATAATAATATAATAATAATAATTTATTCGGAAAACTACCCCTTTACAGCGGGGGCATCAATGGAACGGGGTTTATTCCATAATGCGTCCAAGTATATTACAAGAAGCCGTCTATATTACAAAGTAAGGATTTGTGACTGGTAGGGCTGTATCTACGTTCAGCATTGAGCCGTACGTGGAACAGCATCCATTTACCATTTGAAATTTACTTTTTACATGCGCATGCAACCATCAATAGGCTTCTCATAGCTCCATGTGTATATACATATATATTGTCCATTACATTCTTTTGACAAATTAAACTTCCCTTAACACTAATCACACATACATTTTGGATGCTACCTCTTCAAAATACCAAATCGCGAATTCCGCACCCAATACCAATGGTTTGTAAATAATAAATAAATAAATAATTTTATGAGGAAAACTACCCCTTTACACCGGGGGCATCGATGGAACAGGGTTTATTCCATGATGCGTCCAATTATCTTACCCATTTAAAGTTTGCTTTCAACCGGTGTAACCAATCATCAATATCATAATTTTGTCCCCCGCGCTAAAACTAGAGATAAACCACTCATTGGGAGAAAAACTTTAGAAAGCGTAAGGACAAGTACATCGTGCACTTTTGGTTTACAATGTAGAAAATAAATGTTCATCATCGTCATATTTACAATGTATAAAATTAAAGTACACTTCAAAATAGATAAAACTTATATACAATATAGGAGCTCCATTTAAAATCTATGGAATCTGCACCTTACAGGGAACTGTACCACTCTATTTCTTCACTGTGAACAGGCACAGTTGAAGATATATATATACATACACACACACAAACACACACACACATATATATATATATATATATATATATATATATATACATGTGTGTATATTTACATACACATACACACACATACACATTAGCTTATATATCACAGTTCATTTTTTAAGAATCTACACAGAAATGTCACAGCCAGCACCTTCAAGAGCTACCATACGGCAACGCCATGCTTCTTTTAGGAAAGTTTTACAAGCACTGTCAAATATATCATTAACAGCATGGTCATAATTGAATGATATTCCAAACAGTAGCGTAAATTTCGTAGTTAAGGAAGAGCGAGTAAAATGTTCCCATACATGGGTATAACCATGTTCCAACAGGCATTTTTCCAAATTTCGCAAAATCTTAATTCTTAATTCCTTGGAGTATTCACATGTGAAAGTGAAATGAAATAAATCTTCTATACCTTGATTGCATAGTTTACAAATTCCGTCGGACAAATTCCATCTCTGTAATGTTTCTTCCAATCCTAGACATCCGGTTCTAGCCATAAATTTTAGTCTAGTGCCCTTGAAGTCATTTACCTGGAACATGTATCTCTCCCCAAGCGTGGAATACTTAATCAATTTGTAATATGACAAGGAGGACATTTCATCGATATCTTTAAAGAAGTCATATACGTAGTTTTGCGTGGACAACTTACAAAAAGGATAGATCCAGTCACCAGTATCTCTGCAATTTACATTATCTAATCCAGCCTCGGACAAGATTGTGGATATCTGTGACATGTATGGCCAGCAAGATTTATGACCGGACCGAAAATTTGTTTCTAAGTCACAAAGTACTCGTTTACACAGTCTGTTTGCTGGAATGTTATACTTTACATGATGATAATATTTTACTCTCTGTTTATTCAAGATGGTTATCAGTGGTAGCCAGCCAAACTCCCCTAGTGTTGCCACCATTGCAGGGGTACCTCTTACTTGTAGAATAGCTCGTGCCACCGTGTACTGGAATGATCTTACAATACTTGTGCTTTCCTTTGTATTGCTAAACCATACTGCACTGCCATGTGAGAGTGAAGGCATTATTAGGCTTTTCCAGAGACTATCACCAAACGTTACTCTATTTATATTGTCGTGCGATGAGAGAATACTACATATATATCCATTTAAGCGACTAAGTCTACCTTTCAAGTGTTGCTTTATGTGTGGAGAGTCTTGTAATGACTGGGCAAATATAATACCTAAATATTTATACATAATGCATTCTTCAAGTGTCAACGTTCCCCAAAACCATTTCCTTGTCATATCCATTTTTTTACCTATTACCATAACTTTTGATTTTGTGTCATTAAATTTCATTCCCCATTTTATAGCAAATCTATGTGCAATATTAAGCATTTCCTGTAGTTGTTTATCATCATTTGCCATCAGAACAATGTCATCTGCATAAAGTAAGGCGGGAATAAGTTCATGATGATAGGTTATTCCTAACCTCTGCTCATTAAGCATAAAGAGCAGATCATTCATGACAATAGAAAATAGCGTGGGTGATAGAAGGCATCCTTGTTTTACACCATTAACACTTTCGTACCAATTACTTTCAAAAGGACCAAATATAACTTTGTTTTCCACCTTCTCGTACAATCTATGTACTAATCGCCATGTTTAACCTTGTACTAAATGAATGGGGGTGACGTCTTCACGCTTACACGAGAGTCCTATGCAAGTCTATACCCGTAACCGGTGAATGGGGATGCAGAAAAGTATTATTACCCTTAAGTATTATTACCCCTGATAAGAGGCGTGCACCTTCACGGTAAGCTTGAAAGTATTAAATTTGGCATAACGTAAAAGCTGAGCTGCTGCAGGTTTTCATTGCAGAAACAACGTGCTTGAGAAACATTACATGCTGATTACTTTTGGATAAGCAGACATTACAATGTGCGTGAGTAATGCACATTATACCGCAAAAACGGCCATAGTATAAAAGACAAAGGCATTGTAATGAACAATAACGTGAATAAAAATGTTCTTAACCTGCATATGAAGCGCTTTCAGAATGATTGAAAGACTTTGTGTCTATCAATTGCCTTTGGTATATAAAAGAGCATTCTGAGAATGCAGAACTTCGTTTCGATTCTGAATAAAGTTTTTTGATTAGTAAAATTAATGGGTTGCTAATTGGCTTCCTGTTGATAAGATGACCAACTGATTTGTGCGAAGTTGGCGTGAATAGAAACATACGAATCTAAACTAAAACTGTTTTCGTGTTTGTAGATTGTACGATTCCTCATACGCCATTTCGGCCTCCCAAATTGAAGAAACAGAAAGCACTAGTTGCAACACACATCAAATACTGTAGTTCTAGAAATTTGGCGCTCGACTTAATTTCCCGCTAGTGCTCGATGCGCGGAAATAAGATGCACCAAAATTGACATAATGAAAGGTTATATAGCCATGATGCGGAAATTAAATACGCAAATATTTTCAAATTTACGGAAAAAACAAGTTTGCGCGAAATTAACCACACGCGAAAATTTCTATAACTACAGTATACCAAAGATATTTGGAGTGAATGCCTCATTTTCTATCCCTGAATATTCACACGATACGAGGCATCAAAATAGTTGCTTTATCGTGGCCATGAATACCTTTTCCAATTTTTTTCACGCCTTTAATAATTCTGGCTCCGTATGAATATCTGGGCTAAAACTGAAATGGAAAATTGTAAAAGGAGCCCAAACTATGCAAACGAAATCAGTGACCTGGAGCAGGTTTCCAGATCTCATCTTTTTTTTGGGGGGGGGGGTATTTTGTTTTTGTTTTTTTGTTTTTGTTTTTTTTTTTTTTTGTTTTTGTTTTTTTTTTTGATGTTGCGTTTTTGTTTTTTTTTTTGTTTGTTTTTGTTTTTGTTTTTTTTTTTCTTCAATTTTTTTCCTCTACTTATTTCTGTCGTCCTCTTACTTTCTCTTTCAGAAGGAAAAATAAAAATCGAGAGATTTTTCCTGCAACTGCTATAGCTGGACTCTCCAATTATATATTTATATAGCACCTACCAGTGAAGATGATCCTCTTATATTGATAAAGTTATGAAATTCAAACTGATGCAAATCATGGCCACCACATTTTATAAGCTCTCCGTAGCTGTGTAGTCATACAGTTCATAATGGACATATTTGGTTTCATTTTTAACACCAGAAGGTGCTAACATCGTTTAACTGGTTATCACTGTTGACAGACATTTGAAGCACTTTACTTTAAGTATACACACAGATTTTCCTTGAAGTCTTTTTTTTTCTTTCCTTCCTCATTGGCTTTTCGTTGCTCGAGATTTCCGGTATTTTTTGTGCAACGACTCGAGCTCGATTCTGGATATCTGGCAAAGAAAAAGCTCTAGAAGCAAAGTTAATGTATGCTAATATCTGTGTGCAACAGACTAGTTCATAAAGAACTCAGGTTTATTCGGTTCACTGCATGCATTTTGGTTCTGTCTATGTTTTTTTCCTCCAGCCTACCTCCCTCTTCCATTCCCTCTTTCTTTCCTGTTTCCAGAGCTTTCCTCTGCATTTTTAAAGCTGAATTACCAAAATTTGGTATAGCTGTTACCCTATTAGTGAGGTTGATCTACAATGTATACTGTAGTTCATCAATGTGAAGAGAGATAATTTGTTTCATTCAATATTCTTTCTTTTTGCTTCTTTCTTGATTTTTTCTGTTTGGCTCTGTGATTTTAAAGAAATGCCATTGCAATAATATTTAATGGTTATCTTACTCATTGAAACTTTAAAACGATAAGCCTACAGAGATCTGAAGTACTTTATTTCATACTAAATTAGACGGTGAGACTCAGACGTTCCAGTTTACATCAATAGACCAGTTCATAGGACTCAGGTTTATTCGGTTCACTTCGGGAAGCGCACCCTGCTTTCTTTAGGACATTTTGTGCTCGACCATGCACGCTAGCCGGATTAGGCCTACACGTGCGAGGATCAGAAAGTAAAACGCATGATGTGCATGGATTTAATGAAAAACCAAACTGTCAGCAAATTAAAAATGCACGTTTCAGCACTGATGTGACATTTTAGGTAAAACATTTGCACCATTCAGCACAATTCATGCTGTAATCCCTAGCGCTAGCTGTGGCATCCGTTGTAAACATGAAGGCATGGGCCAGGCTCGGTCACTTGCTGATTGGATAATCAGGTCAACAATGGAATACATAATTAATTACAGTCTGGAAAAGTTCGGTACCACTCGGCATGAACATGTCTATTGCAATTCATCAAAAATACTCTTCGGTTTTGGAATCACACCAGATAGTACAGAAAAACATGACCTATATTCATAAATTTCAAAACAATGACAGCAAAGAGATTCCAGAGTTACCAAACCATCAACATCCATCTTCCTATATCAATGTGAAGAAACAAATTTCACTCCTGACTTGAGACAGGCAGTCACCCATAAAAACCGGTCCTCTCAACCTTTGAAATATTCTTCACTTACTTCATACTATAGTGTTTCCAAAATGTCTCGGCCTAACCACTCAAAACCCAAAGTTTATTACTGTTGTCAAAAATGGAAAGAAACCTGGTAGACCTATCACTTTTTAGTTCTTCTAACTTGTCAGTCAGCTGAGTTTACAGCAAAAGAAGAAAGTAGGCCTACGTCGTTTTAGAAGTTTTTAAAAGAAAGAAAGATATTTACATCATTCCAGTCAAAATAATTAGTGTCATGTGACATGTGCTGAAACAATTTTTTAAATTTAAAACTCCTTGAAGAAGACGATGTAAAGGGATGTAAAACAAGGTTTTCGTCAAACGACCGAATGAATGAGAAAATGCAGAAAAGCTGAGCTGAATGTGAGCGTTTCCCATTTTCCGCTGGGTGATTGGTGCCGAAGGTTGCTGGTTCGACACGGGGCGTTCTGGGGTCACAAAACATAGGCTATAGATTTTCGGTGCTCCTTTGATGTTGGTGGACTCACATATGTACAGTCCCCGATCTGGGACAACTCCGAACACAGTACTTCATTTGTACTGGAATAAAGTGAACTGGGTCGTGTCGATTTTGGCAGTCAGGCATACCTGCCTCCATTGATGGATTCATTGAGCCATTCTATTCAGAAATGGGGATTTGGTACGGCTGGTATGTGTGTTTCCCATTTGCGGCTAGGCGAAGGTTGCTGGTTCGAGACCTGGCCGTTCTGTGGTCACAAAGCATATAATGTGGTTTCTGTTGTTCTCCGACGGAGTGGGTCTATCTGGATCCAAGAAGTACTCCCAATATATTGCTTTGTTTCTAGGAGCCGCGGGAATGACCCCTATTTTCTACTCCATGTGGAATTTTGCAGGCGTGAATCTGTCGGACGGAGCGATGGTAACACAGGCACACACACTCCCCTCCCCCTCCCCCTCCCCCTCCCCCTCCCCCTCCCCCTCCCCCTCCCCCTCCCCCCTTTCCAAAAAGGGGGAGAGAGGGCAAATGGTCTGTCAGAGCCTCAGAGCCTGCTCATAGGGTAAAGAGAAATAAGGACTTTCAATCCTGGAAACACTGCTCCCGGTCTCTAGAAATTTATAAAACCCATGACCTGTCAAGGGTTCCGTCCTGTGGACCCTTGCCAGACCGGTGCCCTAGACCTCTTTGGAGCCCTTGACGGTCCCAACTCCGCGGCTTCCCATTTTATCAACATCTCACATTACAAATGCTGGATCAGCCCGTTCTGATTCTCCATTTCGCCGTGTGAGATCTGACTGTTGACCCGTCATTTCCTGAAGAGCAAAGCGAGTAAGAGTTTTTGCGCATGGAGGTTAACGAATCACAATATCCTAAGCTAAACACTTCCATGCCAATTTTTCTAACTATGTGTGTGAAAAGTGTGTCTGTTTACGTGAAAATTTAAAGTTTCGATGCTGCCTTTTTCTTCAAAAATGTAGAAATTTGACCCCTATCCTTTAAAAAAAATCCGCGTGGAACGTACCCTTGCCGAAGCCATATTCACTTAACCCCACCCACACCGTAGACCTCTATCTGAACTTCGCTAAAAACAGGTCCTGGCAACAGCTGTGACAGAATATACCACTTAAAACAATCCAATGGCAGCTCCGATCTGTGTAAGTTTCATAGTTTGTCGAATTCAATAAAATTCTTGGGGTCCACAGAGAAATGCGACAGCTGTGTCTGCAATACAGCGGTTACTCCCGTTTTACGTGCCACACACCTTGTTGTATTGTCCCGCAGCTGTCAACATTTTAGATGTTATGTCAAAGATGGTTTATCTGCATATTCATCACACTATTATTTTCATTGGTTACTAGTCACGCAAACTAAAACCGCATTTGTTATGTTATGTCCTGTCATGTAACCGGTTTTTTGTTGTGTTTACGAGTTGCAAGAGGTTGACTAATTCTAATCAAATGAAACAACCATTTTCAACAGTTGTTTTCATAATGCCATAACCAACTTGCCTTCTCTGGTTAATTGTCCGTGGAAAATAGGGACTCCAGGCACCACTTTTCTGACTTTTATCAAGAAAGGATGCATGGTGGGGTCAACTTTGACAAAACATACAGTTTTCTCCGGTCATCCAATTAATTAATTGGTAATAAAAGAGAAAGGAGTGCGCTTATTAACACGGTAAAAAGTGTTGATTCTGTTGTCAGTTCCTCCGTGGAAGTACCAACATAGCTAATAAAGAATCTCAGTTTAACATTTGTGACACACCTGTGGATTTTGCTCTCAAACAAATAACACCCTTGCTATTTTTTAAAATCCCTTTGGTTTATTTCTCTCTCTTTTTCTTGTTCTTTTGCCTCAAACGCAGCCCAAGCTCAGCATTATCGCCACTACACTTGTCTGTCCCAAGACCATAAGATCCAATTTATAGTCATAACAATAAAAGTAAACTGTAACCTTCCTCGAGCTCATCGGATAATCAACCAATCAAGAAGTTGATCATTATTGACCAGTGACAGCATGTGTGGCCTGTTGCAGTGTAGTCTGTTACCATGGTAACCGAAATAAACCATTTGGAAATAAAGTCACTTTTTGGCACTAAAAAGTGACCATGTAGCTAAAGATCAAACCAAGTGAAGCGGAGAAAACACGGACATTGGTCTGTTTAGCAGGCAACTTGTTTACTCCATCAGGATTTAGCCGTCTGCTGTCCTTGATGACACGGACAGTGTTGGAAGGCTGATTTGGAATTGTTCTCCTATATGGAGCAATGTATATGGGTCAGTACATCAATATCTCGTGTAGTCAGTTGAAAAAAGTATTAACACCCATTCACGCGCATTCACGATAGAGAGGTAATGATATTTGCTCGCTCAGGATTCCCAGCAACGCGCGTATGATATTGCACCCGGCGCAACAGCTGTGGACAGACACGCTCCATAGCACACAAGCGGCACAAACAGTCAGTTAATGCGTCAAGTTATTTCTCTGCGGTCACTGACAAAATACCAGCGTGGATACCTGCACCAGCACACAATGTATGGCACAGGTCAGCGTCAATATGTGCCAGTGTATGAAGAAGATAAACCATTTTATGAAGCTTTAAACCTTGCTTGACATCATGGAGCTGAGCAATAGATACAAATCGTTTGACAGGGACACCCCTAAAAGCCAAGCAGGCAATGGGGCTGCCGACCCCAATACAGGTCAGTGGTCAAAAACGATTACGAAACTTACGGATATACATGTATAAATGAGAGAAACCCCCATCTGTTCTGATGCATGACTATAATGACGTATATGATTTGTTTCTCACAGATAAAAAATATCCAGTGTGGGAAGAAAAAAAGAGAATATATGGTCTTCAAACAGACCGTATCGCATACTGTTGCTGTTTGATTTTTCGCGGCATCATCTCGGCACTGCAGTTGATCTTCCCGCCTCAGTCGATCGTAACTGTAAAATTATTAAAAGTTACATTAGAATTTGAATTATATGTTCAAAGTTCCAAGGTTACGATATTTGTAGGCGATGTACCAAAATAATAATAACACATATGTTGTGAGTGGTTGTTTTGTTCCCTGGTCTGTCAAGTGTGGCAAAGTGACCTGACCTGTTGGTTTCATTCAGCACATGTGACGAAAATTGCTTGGTGGCAGCTAACAGAAGTGGGTCGTCAAGCAAAAGCCGAGCGATGTGTGCCGGGTAGCTTCATAGAACCACAAAGTTCACTTTTCATCGCATGCAGAAATTCCTTGATATTTGAAACCCTGTCTTTGCTGTGTAATATGGAGATCTGTGCTGAACAGAGTGAGCTCGAATGCACAGGTGTCAATCCCCAAAGAAGCGTGACCGGGAAGTTCTTGTAAAAAGTGCATGAAATCAAACAAAATTGTTACTTTTGCCTCAAGAACCCTGTCATTTTAAGAACTTTTTGAGTGTCCAAAACGGGAGACTGCTGGTAAAAAAGTGAGAGTTGACAGCCATGTGTATATATTCCATGCATATGTTCCAAACCACGGACCAAACGCATGGGTTAAGTGAGAGAAGTATTTTGTCTGGTGCGACATTGTTTTCTGGGAGCATGGAGCTCCATGCTGGGGGTGACCAGATACTGGTATTACTACTATTACACCCGATGCCAGATACTTTGCTTCCATCCGATACCGATAATGAATACCCAATACTCATATTCAAAACATCTGCAAGAAAATAAATAGATATACAGCACTAAGTCAATATGCTCATTTTATTACCAGCGCCATCAGCACATGTACATGGACATGATGGTATTATCGGACTGTTTCAAGTTGCATATATATATATATATATAAAATCTTCAAAATTGATAAATTTCAAGTTTCTTTTAACCCTTAAAGTGCTGATTTAAGATTGAATCGACAGCTTTCCTCAGGACACTTTGCACGCAAAGTGTCCTGGGGAAAGCTGTTGACTAAAACATGGACGTATAGTTTGTCCATGACTAAAACTACTTTTTGCTTTAGACCAGGTTTGTTGGTATTTGAATGAAAGGTATCTTCATAAGGAATTTGAATCTTTTAACCATCATATATTTAACGGTAATGAGACAACGACTATGGCGGTGATTAGCACTTTAAGGGTTAATGAAAAGCAGTTTGTCCTCTTTGTCTGAACTACACCTTGATCCGAGGTCGGTGTGACCCGCTGCATTAAAAACCCTCTCCGAGGGTGCTGAGGATGCGGAGACACACAGATATTTGCTAGCCAGCTCATGTAAAGTTGTGTCACTTCTGTGCTCGAAAAGATTATATTTCTTTTGGGTTGTTTCTGTACCAAGCTATATCTCTGCTGCTTCTCTATCACAATTATAAAGACATTCTTGTGATTCAAGTTCTTCATCTGCGGAGTCCGACTGCTTAACTCATTCCATACCAGTCCCTGATATTTCCGTATATTTACCTAGATTTAAAACGACAATTGTATATTTAAATTCTTCATGAAAAGAGCTTTCATTTAAGTACCAACATGCCTATAGTGTTAGGTCAGTGGTTCTGGCACTGCCTGGCAAGTCATGCCGCAGCTGCCGCAAGGGCAGCTGCAGCACGACTTGCCAGGCAGTGCCAGAACCACTGTCATGCTGCAGCTGCCGCAAGGGCAGCTGCAGCATGACTTGCCAGGCAGTGCCAGAACCACTGACCAAGGCCTGTGACCATAGTATGGAATGAGTTAACTTTTGTTGGCCGGTGGTTCCTCGGTGCTGGGCTTTGAAGAAGTACATGCGGTTGGATCGAGTGACTTTTCAATCCGATACCCGATCCGTTGTTGCCAAAAAGACCCGATACCAGTATCGAACCATCCATATATACTCTACCAGTTGAGTAGTCCGCCATCTATATTCGCCAACGTCGTGTCGTTTTCAGTATGGATATGTGACAGGTCGCGTTTTTAACATGTTATATTTTGTCCTGGTAGTCCATGTAATCTGGAGCAAGATACGGATCAACTCCAAAACCAAAAACAACAAAAGGCTTTTCAGCAGGTGTGAGCATATGGAGTGTCCTTTGTGTTATGTCAAAAAGTCCTATGAAGTTTCCGGGAGAAAACGCACCAAATATGGTCTCATCCATCCCGTCCCCAGCCCCAAACCCTTCCTTCCCAAATGGATGTCAGGTTCTATCTTAAAATACAGACGTGGAATTTGTTTCATGTTTGTATATGCACCGGAAGCTTTAAATATTAGTGATGAAAATGTATATATATATATATATATATATATATATATATATATATATATATATATATATATATATATATATATATATATATATATATATATATATATATATGATTCAATTTCCAACAAGGCTATAAAATACAAACGAAGCTGTAAAATGGGGGTAATCATTTTACTTATTTTATTCCTATTTAAATCTTATCTTACATCTTTGCATATTTATCACATGCACACGAAGCTGTAAAATGGAGGTCATCACTTGACTCATGTTATTCCTATTTAAATCTCAGCAATTGCCTAACATCATTGCTTTTTCATATCGAGACGACGGTGTAAGTTCTGAGTTTTGAGTTGATACATGATGGGACAGATGTATCACATCTGCATTGATTGCCCAATTTGTTTTCATGTTAACTCATTCCACCCTGATAGAAGACCGAGTCAACAGCTTTCCTTGCTCTAAAATTATATGCCCATGGTCAATAGCTTTCCTTGGCGCGCTCTGGGCGCAATGCGCCCAGAGCGCGCCACGGAAAGCTGTTGACCATGGGCATATAATTTGGAACGATCTTCCATGCAAGTTCCGTCCAAAATTTTGAAAAATAATCCCTAAATTAGTAAAATACAATTAGAAGACGATATTAGCGGAAAAAAACGTGATTATGGTGGAATGAGTTATGGTCATTTTAGAGTCATTAAAGGATACATAGCCAGGGTAGGAGTGAGGCCATATGGGCTGCCATAGCCAGGGTAGGGGTGAGGCCATATGGGGTGCCATAGCCAGGGTAGGGGTGAGGCTATATGGGGTGCCATAACCAGGGTAGGGGTGAGGCCATATGGGGTGCCATAGCCAGGGTAGGGGTGAGGCCATGTTGGTTGCCATAGCCCGGGTAGGGGTGAGGCCATATGGGGTGCCATAGCCAGGGTAGGGGTGAGGCCATATGGGGTGCCGTTTTACAATAAAATACGCATTTCAAGGTATCTAGAACTAAGTGTAAGATATCTTCAATTGAATTAAAGATATCTTCAATTCAATGATCTTTAGTGACACTGAACAATGAACCTTCTACATAAGATATTTCAGTAATTACACTTTAAATTAGAAAAGATTGGGAACCTACATGCTTAAGCCTTTCGCAACCCGATTACACTATAGTACGCTAAACTATACTATTTTATGTATGCTCTAAGATGGCCACCGGGGATAAAAGTAGTTATGGTGCCAATTTGGGAGGAATGTTCCCTTTGCATGAGTTCAAATGAAATTTGCCACTTAAAAAAATTGAATAATATAAAATGCCATCCAGCTTTGCGGTGTATGGCAGACTTCACAAGGCAACCCCATGAGCAAATTAACGTCACTGTGTTGTCCGCTCTAACACTATGTTGCCTGCACTAATCTTAGTCTATGACCTGCTGCTTCTGTGCCAGGAAGCCATTTTGATTTTTTTTTTTAAATCCCACAGTCGAATCTCACGCTCGGCATTCCCACAGCCTCTGTCTGCGTTACCATAGCCAGTCACCAGTGTACATGCATCAGCGTTTGTTTTCTATCGACAGCGCACATGAACTTAAGATCCTTTAAATAATACGAACTAAGGCAAAATACTTATCTCCTTGTCCACCACGTTCGCTCATTCTTGCGCATGCTGTGTTATGTCACTAAAAATCCTGCTGCATGTGCCGGAGTGTGTTCTTAGTGGCTTGTATGTTTTAATATTTTATATTCCTTTCCAATACGCAGTATGCATATTAATTTGCCGCCACAAAGCACGGGTTTGACGCCTGGCGATCAAGGGGGATGTGCGAATCGCATCACTGTCACAGACAGGCCATATGCCCATTTCTTACAAAATTAGCTTGTTTTTTTGTTTTTTTGTTTTTGGAAAAAAATAGTTAACAAATGCCAAACTGGTATTCTTCTAGTACTCCCCCAGCCAATATATTCAATTATTATTATTATTATTATTATTATTATTATTATTATTATTATTATTATTATTATTATTATTATTATTATTATTATTATTATTATTATTATTATTATTATTATTATTATTATATAAGAAAAATGTCCATATGCTTTTTAGATGTATGCTGTATTTCCACTATATTAGTAACATCCTGCTTGTCCCCACAGATACCGACCCGTATCTCGCCATATCTCACCAAGCGAGACTAGACAATCAGGTATGCAGTTGGAACTTAATATGCATATCTCCTATTGTATTCGTGTCTTTTTGTCCAGATTTACTTCCTGGTAGTCATAATCCAATTCCGTAGTACTCTCTACACTCCACACGCTAACCTGTCACTGCCTAACCTGTGTACACATGGAAGTACTATTGTCACGTTCTTCTGTAGAATTTTGACCTAGGCTGTATTAGCCCGAATTAATTGAAGGGTCATTTGCAGATAACTACTCAGAACATGTTTCGGAGCCTGTACCCGTACATGTCTCTCTGAGTAGCGGCTCCTTGTCTAAGCTAAATATTCATCAAAGGCAACCCACTTAACGATGAATAAATATGAACGTGACAAATGACGAATTAACTAAATAAGTGAAGCTGGCTTATAAATACAGAGCTTCAATATGAATACAGAATACCTGTCAAACCAAACATAATTACTGTATTAAATACTGCAGAACAAGTTCAGATAAGAATAATTTGACTTACCCCTGAACTAGCATGTACCCTTCTTAGCTGGATAGGACACATAAGTCAAAGGCCTGCCAGTGTATAACTGAGGTAGAAGCAAACTGAGGCTGTATATTCAATCCCAGTAATTACAAAATAAACAGTTACAGCCAGACACCTGTATAAATTTGGGAAATTTCGAAACAGTACTGCAACAATGGACATCCTGTACCAAAAATGCAAAACAAACTCCATGATAACACCTACTCATCAATATGACAGTCTCCAAGAAATCAAGTTCTATTTAGTTGTCAACTCTCAGTTTATGCTTCAAAAGAGTGAATCAAGTTTGTAATAATTGAGTAAATCCTGCGAATTTCTGCCTAAGTGCTTGGCAAACCCTAGGACTGACTCCCGGCCCTGGAGTTAATGTTTTAAAATAATGAATCAAGATTGTGACAATTGAGTAAATCCTGCCAATTTCTGGCCCAGTGCTCGGGACAGTCTTTGACTGACTCCCGGCCCTGGTGTTGTTACAGTGGCAGTGTTCGTTAATACTTGTCACTTGTTGGATATAAGAGATATTTGCTTCTTATGTGTACACAATGTAGTCACATTGACTTCGCTCAAATATATAGACCTCGGCCAACACACCTGAATTCGTACAACTGAATATTTAAAAGAAAGGTATGCGCATTGTCCGAATGTGCAGAGACT
>CAXHWN010000676.1:0-17000 GCA_964020975.1 Hermodice carunculata
GTGATGCACATCATCTATTGACTCACGACATGTCATAAACTTTTACCCCCGTTCTTGCGAGTTTATCAGTGTGGAAGTTGCTGTAGATGCCCTCCAATTAAATACAATCAGTTCATTCTTTGAATGGAGGCCTTGTACAGCAACCTCCACAGTGCTTGTGTCTAAACGTTTCATATGGAAAGCAGTTCAAAGCAGCGTGGTACGATGGTGGTAAAAATCTCTCATAGCAATCAAATGACCTATGATCTAGTAAACGTTGTTTTTTGGACATGAAACCTACATCTCTTCAGGATCAGCCTGAGTCGCATCTACCTACTGCCCTTTGGTGTCTAGATAACTCAGTTGCCTGGTTGCACTGTATAGGTTAAAAGGTTAACTATATGGTAAACATAATTGAGAGCCATCTCAAGGCACAATATAGCAAAGTATGTAGCTAGGTGTCAATTGATTAGCTCTGTCTGTTTGCAAGATCAACGCACAACAGATTAAGTCGATTTCTAAAAAAAAAAAAAAAAAAAAGAAAAAAAAAAAAAAGAAAAAAAACGGTATCTCGGGAAATCATAACGCTTAAAACATAGCGACTATAGTAGTGAGAAAAAATCATCTGATTAACCTGTCTGTAGAAATCAATGTTTCAGCCACCCATTACTTTAATTTAGATATCCTGCAGTGCATTTAGTTTCTTCTCTAATTTTGAATGAAAATGTACTGGTCTGGAAAATAATTGCATTGAATATTCGGATACATTTTACATCTTACCATCCGTGTACATGATATTTTACTTTTTTGCGTGTGTGACTCTTGAGTTTTGCTCTATCGGTTGTCTTCTGATGTATTTATACAAAATATGATACCTTACCATAGAAGCTTTTTTCGATGTTTTGTATGATATTCATCGCGACAATGAAATTCGTTCGAATATATATATATATATATATATATATATATATATATATATATATATATATATATGTATATATCAAATCGTGGCTGAATAATATTGTGTACATTTCTTTCTGTACATACTTTGCTTTAGTTTTTCTATACTCATGATATTCCAGTACCGTTCTAACAAAACATTGCCACTTAATATCACTTGGCTCTATGTACGCGTTGTAATCATTGTACAACAAGTTTAACTCATCAATGAGTTGTTACCGAAAACAATCCCATCGTAAGTGCATTTCGAATGACGAGCACTGCACTAGAATCAGCTCAAGGTACATCAATAGTACAGCTGGTAGGTGCGCAGCAAGTATCATTTTGCCATGATATTAAGTGAATCATGCTGAAAGGCATACATATATTTTTTCATTACTAGTATATTGACGAGTCTGTGAAAGTCTCTTTTCCTGCATATTTCTAATTTGTATTGGTTGGGATTTCGACACCTGTCGCTTCCCATATAGCCTGGCCTGCAGGTCGTATCTCATCTGTACCCCTATTTTGATATCAAAAACTGTTTCAATGAACCCGACGGTCTTATTCCATTTCTTCCCCCCCTCCCTGTTTTTATATGGAAAGGAATTTAATGACACATGAGATTATGAGCAATAAACTGCCTGGCAATCAGGAGAGGTTGACCAGCATTCTGCAATATTTCAATTGTGTGATACACAAATGTCATTTAGTTATTTTTAACTGGAATTGTACAGAACACAGACGCACACACAGATAGACAGACAAACAGACCGAGACAGACACGGACAAAGATACACACACATATCTGTTTCGTCGACATAGCACACACAGATAAGTCCAAAGGTGTTCAAAGCATTGAACAGTATGCCAAGCTTAAAAAACTTTTAACTTTTACTCAACGTATAAGAGTGTTTTCTCTGTTTTGGCTATATATCTTGCAAATTTACTTTCATACTTCTAGTGAAGCCGCAATCACTTGATGGCCATGCTGGTAAAATAATTGCACTGAAAATAGCGTGGACTGTCCGGAATATGTTGGTTAGCCATAAACTGAAAGTAGGCCTACTGTTTATGTGCGTGCGGAAAGAATTTATGGATGTGGATATGCCGATTGTTTACCTTTCATAAATTTCATAGTTGTTAGGTTGGTGTATTCAATTTATGATTGCTGTGAAAGGAGAAAGCTGCGTGAAGCAAATTGACTGCACTAGATCGATGTATTCTGATGATACGCATAGACAAAGCGTGCTTATCTTCATAATTCATGTAAGAAACAAAAGTTGCTTCACTGGATGCAATTTGTTCGGATGACAAGTCACTTTTCACGAAAGTGGTAATTACACTTTATACTAATTACCCACTTAAACGTACACTTTATAGAAAAAGATGCGAGCACAAACTTAAATGCGTACAAGTATCCCTTTTACGATGCATTTTTTTATGACAAGGTGTTTTGCTGTTTGAAGGAAGGCAAGTACAGCAACGTAACTCCTGCCAATAAAGGAATGCATGCTACATGTAAGCAAACACGCGTGTAGTAATGTATCATTATTTATATGAACACCAACTTCATCTTTTGCTTCACATCCCCTAAGTCTTTGGTATCAGCGTCGACTTCAAGCATCAGTTCGTAGTAAGTCAAGTTTGAAACTTCATATTGATGCTGCTGGGCAAAAGTTAACGCTTTACAAAACACTGCCAATACCTGCCTACAAAGATTTTGTTTATCCTTTCACTGCTCAAATCGCCCCCCCCCCCCAAACGTCCCGATGTAAATTATCGTCTGCCTTAACATCTTTACCTAAATTTCTCGTTATTGGATACTATTTTTGCTAAGATTTTCATGCAAGACTATTTATGAAGTCATTTTCTAGGTCAATAGTTTTCCTTGACGTATATTTGAGGCATTGACTCAGCAAAAAGAAGGCAATTGACTTAGTTCTACCCTGACCAGGAATGCGCTCCGAAAGAAAAAAAATCGTGGGTTTTCTGTACATTTGCCTCATCATCACTATTTGACTGGATCAAGTCAGCTTGATTCGTTGAGGTCATGGCCAACTCAATATGCAGGAATCTAGGACTGTGGCGGCCAGGTATCTGCCATTGTCGATGCGCTTGTCCTTCAGTGTGATGTTCTTACATGAAAAAGGTCCGACTTATATATATTACCAGTGTCAGTAACAGCGTAGCGCAGCCACTGCACCACCATCACAAAACAGGCACCACTAAACGAAGCCTGCTCTAATATTTTATTTTAAAACAAACAAAAAAAAATGAAACAAACAAAAAACAAAAACAAAAAAGAAGAAGAAAAACAACAACAACAAAAGAATGCATTGATTTTTTTTTAACTCTTTCATTTCTGCATTTCAACCCAGGTTATCATTTGAACGTTACATTTCAAAGCATATTCTTTGTCTATTTTGACTTATTTCTTACAGCACTTTTTTTTGACAATGTACTTCATGGGTTCTATTTTGCATGGTTACTTTCAAAGTTACAAGGTCACCTTTAAGGTCAAAGGCCACAACATTTGGCAGCTCAAGACCTAAAATGCATAACGCAAGAGATATATTCCCCCTTTCATTTCATCTCGAAATTGATCTATTTTTGCAAAAACATTTGAACTAATCATATCTATTTATGGTAAAAACAACAAATAGATATAAAAAAATATGAAAACATTTTTTTTTCGCTTATGTTACATAGAACTTCATGCCCACCATGTCAGTTTATAAAGGGAAGCTGCAGGTCACAGACCCTTTCATCTTGTACATACGAACAGTTCATATCTAAAAAATATTTAAATCAGATTCATTTCAACTCTAATAAGAACAATTCGGGTGCCTGAAGGACTTTTAGTCAGTTCAGCTTGAAAGTGAGTGGTCAGAGGGTCACGTTAAAGGTCAAATGTCACACAATTCGGTAGACATCTTAGAATTCAACTACAGTCGCATGCCAAGGCCTGTGGAACGTTCGTCTGCAGTCGCTTTCCGCGGCTAAAAAGTTAAATGATAGTTAACGGGGGAGCAAAAAGGACACTTTTCAAATTGTTGTTTGTCTGCAGTTCCTTTCAGTAAGTATAAAAATAAAAAAGGAAAGAAAAAGACATTGGAGAAGGAGCTTACGTGCTGTGGGCTGAGCTGAAAAAGTGTGTTTTCATTACAACAGTCTATCTGGTTTGCGAAAGTTATGTCTCTGTTTAGGCGATTCTGGTCATATTTATGGTGAAGCAGGTGGCTCAACATTTGAGAAAAAAATAGCAGAATGTGCAGTCAAAGTGCATAGTTCTTGGAGCAGCCTGTACAAATCTAACCATCCCCCACCCACCCACCCCGTCCCTCCATGGGATTGTAGGTATATCCATTATTTGTATCCCTCTGTGCCGGTCCATTACCCAGTCAGGTGACAATCGGTGGGCGCAAGCAGGCCAAAATAGCTAAATCCGGCGGACCGACTGCACTCCTGTGTTGGCCGTTTTAGTATTGTATATTGTGAGTACGTTTATTTTCAAGCGTTTTAATTTCAGCGGTTTTTGCATTTTGGACTTTTCACTGAAACGTCAAACTCGATATATATATATATATATATATATATATATATATATATATATATATATATATATATATATATATATATATATATATATATATATATATATATATATATATATATATATATATATAATTAAAACCCATGTAAAGTTTTTTTTTTTAACAATGATTTTGTATTGTCATTAATGTATATATCGATGAACTTCTCAGCAGGCTAAAAGCCACTGGCCTTGGATGTCGTATTGGAAGGAACTTTATTAGGGCATCGGCGAAAGCTGACAACATTGTTCTGGTGGCGCCAACTCTAACACCCATGTCCAAATTAGTACAACGTTGTTCAAATCTCTCTGACGAATATAATTTATAATTCCACCCGAGGATATAACAGTTTGTCGTTTTGATCGAGACATAGAGTCAAGTAAACCCGGTGTTAGCCTCGATGTTGAGGCCATGCAACATGTAAGAGGTTGCAAACACTTAAGTCACATTATTGGGTCTTATAAGCACCATCCGCTATACAGTTGAAATGTTCAACCATGAATCAAATATACATTTAATGAATTAACACACACACACACACACACACACACACACACACACACACACACACACACACACATATATATATATATATATAGATATATACATTTATATATATATATGCGATTTCAAAGCATTAGCAAAATAAGCGAGGCCAACAAGAGTCAAATAAAAGGAATTAACCGTATGTTGTCGTTGCTTCTTGGATAGTGTATTTACTGCGTGGTTTTTTTTTTTTTTTGGTATGTCTTTGACGCACTGAAAATTCCGCCCTTTTCACAGTGCCTCTGATGGAAAGCCGTATATTTAGTAACAAATTGATAATCATTAATATTACTGTTATTAATCGTGGTACTGGTAGCAGTAGTACTTGTAGTATTACTACTAGTGGTATAATTAATATCGTTATTCTTGTTATTTTTAGTAACCGTCATAGTTGCAGTATTATTGGTAGTAACAGTAGTAGTATCAGTATTTTCTAGACTCCATGTTGACTGCATTATCTGTGTGTGTCACTTTTATCTGAAAAGCCAAGAAGCTGCACAGAATTATTGGCTTCCATTTATATGTTGAAGCAAAGTTTTCCCACAGGGTTGTGTTCCATGTTTAATTAGCAAGCTTTTGTGTTTCTTGTAATCATCAGTAAGGGCCGGCAGTTTTTATATTTGGTAATTTGGTTCGTCGTGATGGCCCTGAAATGCCACCAGGAATACAATAAGTTCATTTTTAGAATGTTGAAAACTAACAAAACGTGCATCACTTTTTCTTTTTCCGGTTGATGGGGCGGGTGGGTGGGTGTGCTGCAACTATGTCCTCTTGATTTGTCCTACGTTTGTCACGAACAAGGCGAACGATAACCTAATGTTCGTGCTGGTGATATGTCTTCAAAACTGGGAACAGGCACTCTATGTTTTATCCAGCTATTTTTGGGAGTACCATATCACTGACAAACAATTAAAATGATTATAAGGCATACAATCATCAGTAAATGGGTGAACACTGCTTTTTGATTGTACACAAGATGTGGCGCAACAACCAAAAAGACCCCAATAGGAATATCGGCATTCCTTATCAGATTAATTACTTTTTTTCTAGAGTTTTGAGGGCCTTTTATGCACAGGCCTCAGCATGTGCTTTTAGTATCACACGGTAAAAACGTATCAACCATATATATATATATATATATATATATATATATATATATATATATATATATATATATATATATATATATATATATATATATATATATTACGGACAGAGAAGGGTGCATGTTCGGTATAATATCTAATCCCTGAAATATATCCCATTACCACAATAATAAACGTATGTCCTACTACAAATATAGCACATATTTCAAGGTCATAACATGATATATGGACACATATTATACTGCACGCCCTTAGCCAACGTCTCATATTAATGTCCTCTAGGTAAATTAACCCCTTGAGCTGAAAAATGCAGTGGATTTATGATTGCTGAGAAGAGAGATCAATAGGCCATTTTTTCACAAGAAGTGAAACGGAAACACGCACCGTTAACTATTGCTGTCAATACTGTCTACCACTGTCTTAAGAATCTCACAAATTAACAGAGGACTGAGATTATGATTGCTCTGAAGAAAAATCAATTTGTAAACATTTGCAGAGATAATACTGGTCCTGTCGATACTGAAGTACAGGACATGCATAGGCACCATTCAGGACGGATGCAGTTAAACATTTTAAAGCTTTCGCCAATGGAACATATGATCATGATACTAAAATCCAAAATATTCCCAGACAAGGGACTTTCCTTACTAGATGGTTGCTCACTTTGATGCCCGGACGACACCATGGTGCACCAAGAATTGCCATAAACTAAGGTTTAGAACGATGCACGAAATGTTTATTGCACCTACATCACTGTGTCTTGAAAGTAGTGACACTTTTTTTTAATGACAACTGCGACTAAAGTCAAACAACTTTAGACACACTACTCTTAATTATAATACGGATTCATGTTCCTTTAGAAAAGACATTTCATTCAAGTACCAACACGCCTATAGTTTCAGCAAATATATTGTTCAGGGTCAACAGCTTTCTTTTGCTCAGGGTCAACAGCTTTCTTTGCCACGTTTTGCGCTCATTGTGCCCAGAGCATGCCGAGGAAGACTGCTGATTCAGCCCAAAACATGACAATGAATGAGTTAATATGAGACATACATATTTATTCCCCGCAGTAAAAAAGGGAAAAAAAATGCGACCCGTCGCTAAGAAACAGTGACAATCAGACCCCATGATAAACTCCTAAAGATGGAAGTCCAAATGTGATACTAGCATTTATGGGAATAAAAAGTCCTTATTCCAAAGATATATGCATGCCACCCTACTTTTTACATGAAGCTCAGTATGGCTTTGCAGAACAAGACGAGAACCTATTAGCATTTTTTTCCCGGAAGATCTAGCAGTTTGACTGAGGATCACATTTCCTTATGTTTGATTCAGGAATCTGCCGGTACCACTTCCCTTCTTGGATGTGGTGGACCAAGCTAGCACCGTACCTATTATGCATGGCCTACAACGTAAATATGTTCTCTCTCGCTCTCTCTCTCTCTCTCTCTCTCTCCTCTCTCTCTCATCTCTCTCTCTCGTCTCTCTCTCCCTCTCTCTCTCTCTCTCTCTCTCTCTCTCACTCTCTCTCTTTCTCTCTCCTCTCTTTCTCTCTCTCTCTTCTCCTCTCTCTCTCTCTCCTCTCTCTTTCTCTCTCTCTTTCTCTCTCTCGCTAAATACGTTACAAACTTACAAGCCGGCATAAGTTTAAAAACTGAATACTGTGCTCTGACCCGGGGCAACTACATATTTTATGGCGTTTTTTACCGACTATACTTTAGTTGGATGCTCGTGTTCCTGTTTGTTTAATCACTGCATCCTACCCTTTGAAACATCTGTACGCATGTTTGAATGTTGTCTTTTTGTGTATGTATGCAATAGTATTCTGAGCCCCTTGTACGAACAGAGTTGTGTCTTAGAAAGTGTATATAGACAGATAAATAGATGAATAAGTAAACAAATGAATAAATAAATAAATAAATAAAGAAAGAAAGAAAGAAAGAAAGAAAGAAAGAAAGAAAGAAAGAAAGAAAGAAAGAAAGAAAGAAAGAAAGAAAGAAAGAAAGAAAGAAAGAAAGAAAGAAAGAAAGAAAGAAAGAAAGAAAGAAAGAAAGAAGAACCTGCTCGGTTCCACTATCGAATTCGCAACATATCGTTTCAGCACAATATTCACATATGAAGTTAACGTCAAGAAACTGCAATTGTGAAACAGACAGAGGAAAATGAAGAACCGTTTCTTTATGTGTCGTCTTTACAATTCAGATTCGTCTAAAAGTTCTAAATACACTCATGTTTTTGTAAGTCGTCCTCACGAACATCAGATATTGCTCTCATCCCAACAATGTAAGAATGCAATTGTCATGAACACACGGAGTCTTGCTTGCCAAAGACGAGTCATGGAACAAACCATTTCGATATCATTTATTCTAAAGCTAAAAAGTGGGTGCATTGGCTCAGGAGCATGAAATGTATTCTCGATCATAAGCAACTTGCAAAGTTATATTCTACAATCATTATACCAATCCATGAGTACGGCACATGTCACGTAGTGCCGCTCGTAAAAACCTCTTCACAATGTTGGTACCGGGTCCGTATAATGAAGTCATAAGTCAGCTCCTGCACGTCTGGTGTGAACACCATAAATTGAATCATATATGTGCAAACGTATTAACGTATTCAGTCCAACACACTTCTTGGAAAAAATAACCCATGATATGGGACACACTCATATCACATGTCTATCTTGTGATCTGCCAAATTATTTGCTACTTCGATATAATCGCACTCTCTTCCCAGCTGCCACTCGCATATGCAGCGACATAGACCCCACTATAAAGCAGTGTCTTTTCTTTCACGAAAAATCTCCAGAGACATGATGCACATATTCCAGTGTATTTTAGAACTTCAAAAAGAAAAGCTCAAATACATCATGCGCGGCTCAGAGGGACAGTCATCATTTGAAATCGTGATGTGCAAATGTAATCTTGTGGACAGCGCTTTATGTTTGGGCAGAACATCCGCCCAAAATAGTGCAAATACCGTGTGAATTCCAAACTTTATGGTTAACACAATACACAATTATTTAACTAGATAGAAAAACTTCCTGATGGAAATGTCTGTCAGCTGCTTATACTTGGAAAATATAGAAACGAAGTCGATTACTACTCGGAAAGGTCTCTTTGGAACGGGTTTTGACTCGGAATAACCCCATGTGACTACCGCATATTGATGTAATGCTTTTTTTATTGCACAGACGCAAAGGGACTTTCAGACTGTTTCTACTTTATTGAAGTAGTTGCGCCTCCCCCACCAACACACACGCTTCTTTTATAGCTTCGTCAGCATTTTGTTCCAGGAATATTTTGACGTTTCATATCCATTTTCAGTTACAATCTTACGATTGGTTCTTACATATGTTTATTTCGTTTGATCATGCTTTACCTTTTATTTTATGCTGCTTAGTAGCTCATTTATATGTAAAACGTGGTGTTTAAAGGAGCATTTGTTTGTTTTTCCAGTGCGATTTTCGTTTTTGAAAAGGAAATATGTAAACATAAACCTACAGCTTAATTGGCAATGGAAATAGCCAGGATAAGACCTTAACAATCTTTAAAATCAGTGCACCTGTCACAGACAAATAAAGTGGAGTAATACGATATAGATTTTTGTATCATAATGACTACTTTTAACTAATACTTCACAACACAGGGTTATAAATTATACAGATTTATATTAAAGTGGGCCCTCTCTAACTTACAGCACACCTTATAGTATATTGATAAAGAAAATTATATTATAATAAATTCATCCTAAGAGGCAAGTGACATCAAGCAGAGATACAGCATGTAGTGTTACATTTATCTAGCCATTTCTAATCTTTTATTCCATATATTCCATTTGGCATATTTTGTAACTTGTGTAAACTTTGTCAATGGCAAACATTATTTAATTATGCTGTGTATAATCTTGACATCATACTCATATGTTATTATTGTACCATTCGGGGCCTGGAAGAAGGATAGTGCATTTATAATGAACTAATGGCCGGGGTTAAAAAAAATACACACACACACACACACACACACACACACATATATATATATATATATATATATATATATATATATATATATATATATATATATATATATATATACATATATATATATATATAAACAGACATACATCGGGACGGACGGACGGATTGATAGATAGATCGATTGATAAAGAGATAGACAGATAGAAATGGAACTGCTGTACATAATATAGACTAAATAAGGTATAGTATTACCTTATAATTGTTTATTGCAAACCATTAGCAGAGAATAGAGTGTTATATGATATGTAACATTATATAATAATGGATGCTTGTGTATTCATAGCGCACATAAAATAGAGTGATATAACATAGAGTATAAGCGTGTGATGGATCCTCGTTAGCCATTCTTATGGTGACGCGAACATAATATCACAATGGCTCCTTTTTAAGTGGAACTTTATCTCTGCGAATGATTATGTCATAAAAGAATAAAGGATGGACATTTTTTGTGATACCAACCAGACAGAAGTGACGATAAAAGGAGCGAATTCGGACCTCGCTGTCGCTTTAGTTATAATTATACTAGTACTGCTATACAAAATGTAGCTCAGCAGAACTATTTACCAGACAAGAATAATGGGAAGTCTGTCACACAGAAGAAGCATATGTGTACCTATGTAGTCGAAGAAATATATGATATATTTTTGAAGGTGAAATCAAAAATAATAATAATAAATAAAAATTCCTGTCCACCGAGAAAAGTGAACGAGATGCAACGTACTATAGTCAGGACCTAAATCTAGAAGAAAGCTCTGGATAAGGGATTATTCGGCATTTTTTGGGTAGAGCCTAGGATACAGTGGTTTTGAGAGTATTATCATATGCCATTGCCCAACCTGCAGTATGCCAAGCTGAAATTTGGAATGCAACACGAAAAAGATGGGGTAAAAGGTCACAAACGAAGAACATTTTGAAAAAAGAGGTGATATTGTAGAACTTGGAAAAACTTTGTCAATTTGTTTGTAGCTTTTTCAAATGTAATATCCATGTAAAATATACCCCAGGCTATTGATCAGCACGCTTTGGGTGACACGTAGCCATGCATTAATAATAACCAAATACTGTCGCCCTGGAACCAAAATGCAATAAGTAGGTACCTCTCTATATGCTGGAAATCTGCTCTCCCCTTTCTGGATGCTCAGTTTTGTATCTTTTGACTGAAAGGTATCTTGTGTCAGTATACATGACAGAGGAATTTGAAGATTGAATGAAATTATGGGAAAATGCAAATGTCGAAAAAAATGAAAGTGCGAGAAATGATTACTTTTGTACTTTTTGCAAGTAACCTATGTTTTTGTCTTTGGAAGTTCTCAGATTGGATAGCCATGGTTAAATTAAAACAAGCTATTAGCCATCACGCTTCAATTGACCAATAATGAGGCCAAAGGTCATCAAAATGAACTGAGCATGGCTGCATTGTTCCCTCTAATGCCTCAAATTGTCTTTCCTCTCAAAGCTGATCAGGAATAATGTGCATGCTAGCAGAACAACAGGACAAGGTCATTCTGAAAATGTACACTAACTCTAAATCAACTAAATCTAAATTGTGTTTTGACCTTCAAAATAAAGAGAAGACTACCATAGGTAGATATCATACTAAGTTTGATGCTTATGCGATATAATCCTCAGGATTACAGATCAAGGAATATTTGCCACAAGATGTGATCTCATGAAATTTGATTACATTTTTACAGCTCTGATGCTTTCCTGTAGGACAACTGGAATTTACACAATCAAAAGAACATAAATCGTATTGCATATTTATGCAGTCACATCAACATTTGCAAGTACCAGTGCATGGTAGTCTGTTATTTCCTCACTTATCTCTTTTGGTTATAAATCTGGTAGAACATCCACAAGTTATTAGCTCTTCGCATGATGCAGGCACGGGAAGGAAGGATAGTAATGTAGGTTTCAGGTTACGCTCTGAGAATACCCATCCATGCGACATGACAGACGGAAGAGGTGGACATGGTGTGGTAGCCTTTATCCAGACAAATGGTTGGTTGTGCACACTTTCAATATGATATCTAACCAACAGCATCATTTGTTGGTGCCAGAAGCTCAGGGTTTATTGCCTTCTTGAACAAGCGTACCCGTGCTTCATTACTGGTTGTCACACCAGGGACACTGTACAACTTACAAATAAATTCCATTGCATCTGTGCTATTTTTCGTCAGTCATGGGTTCCATGTCAAGATTATGCAATAGTTGGCTATGTTTGCAGAATGCACTGAAATATGTTTCCTAGCCATGGTGAAATAGAAATGAAGTGGTGTCACACCCAGCCGGGGAATGAAATGGCAGAAGCAGCTTTGCAGTTGAGGGATGTAAGGCATGGACTGTTGTAATATCTTTGTCAGGGACATACTTTGGTTTCTTGTGGGTTCCTGCCTTCACACAAAGATTGAACACCTGACATCTGCAAAGTGGGTAACAAGTAGAACAGATATATCTGTATAACGTGCTACAAGCACAATAGCTTCAGATTGTGTTTTCACGCGGTACAAAATTATACGAGTGTCACTCTCTTCATGGTTGCTGCTAATTAGTTATGAATTTATCTCATTACCCTGATTACATGCCACAACGTTTTTGTAAATCAATCCTCCAGTAGCGTTCATGATATTGTTTCTTGGAGCAGTTTTCATGTATTCCTCAGAAAGAAAGCTAGCCAGGTCGACTTTATTTTCCACAAGCGACAGAAGTCCCTGCCCATCATGGAGAAAGAATTAAACATCTCTAGACTCTATCTTTCTCCAGGGGAGAGAGACTTTGCTCCTGGAGATTATAGTTGGTGACTTGATAGAAGTTTCGTAATATCTATCATAAACAATATCAATGCGGCTGTACAGAACCAAACTGATAAACAGATTGTACAGATACATCAGCATCGTCAGCAGTTTTGCAGTTGGTGGTTTTCTCATGGCAATATGGCCCCTGCTTATCCATCAACAATCAGTGTTGCACCCTCAGGAACAGTGATTGTTGCTGGACAGCTCATGCCTTTTCTAAGATCATCCATAAGGACGGCTTTCTGTCCCATATGGAGGTATCCATTTATCTCTGCAAGTGAGAGGGACACATACAGAAGCTTATAATATAAATATTCTGCCAAATTTGCATGTCTCCTGGCTTCTAGAGCAATAACAAGTAGCTAGGGAATGGAACTGTCTCATCTCAATATGGCATCTTTTTATTTTATGTTCAGGGACCATCCTAAATGCTGAGAAATGCCAAGGTCTTGGATTTGGGACACAGAATGTAAAACCCTTTTCTATTGGTCATCAGCATGAGAGGAGATCAATATCTCATCAGCAAAATCTATAACCTGCCCAATCTCTATGGCGTGTATCGGAGCCTGAGTGACATCATTCCTCGCTACATCTTTTAGAACAATGCTTTGAAATTTACCATCACCAAGAGAATCTAACGTGAACACGGCAAAACGAAGTAGAACTTCCTGAACCCTGTCTTATGCATCTTAGGCCTTAATTCTGCAGTTCATATTTGTCTCTTTGTGTGTTGAGTGTCATCAAGGATGGAGTTATACAGCTCCCTCGTATCTGCAGAAATTCGTAACCACAGATTGAATCTTAGAGCCCATCTACTCAGAGCAGAACAAGTTTTGATAATCCCTACTATCCCTCTGTCTTTCTTGCAAGCTCGTGGGGTGTATGCAGACATACACTAAGAAAAGACAAATCAAGTCAAGAAACAAGAAGCATTTTTTTCTGAGAATTCTCGAAAACCACCTGCACTGATCAAGTGCCAATCTGAGCCATGACCAAACTGCACCTGTCACTGGGAATGATTACATTGGCCTGTATGCAAATGTGACATTTCAAGTTCAAGCCTTGTTTGCAAATGCTATACAGTCTACTGAGTGAAAGGGGAGAACAATGGCCTTCTGCCATAAAGTTATATTTAGTTATGGCCTCTGACATCACCTGTCTCCCTACTCCACTTGTGAAATTGGCATTGAAATTGACAGAGGGAGATTCAAAGGTTTACTGGGAACAATTGTAACACATGACCAGTCGAACTTACTCTTGTCAATGTTATCCTGAAAAGGAACATTCTTTGCAGGTTGTGGCAACACCGTTCTAGTGATTTTTTGAGATAAATACCACTTAAGGGTTATGGCCAAACTGAAAGTTCACTATAAGACCACATTTGTAGGTGTTGACCGCAAAATATGTGAATGACTTTGTACATGTCAATGTACAAGCCACACCTGCTATAACATCACCCTGGGTCCTCGGTCGACCTTTTATGGGGTTGCCCCGATGGCCTAGAGGTCAGCGTGTTGGACGTCAATTTGGCTAGGCGAGTGTGCCGAAGGTAGTCGGTTCGAATCCCACACAGGTCGACATAAATTTATTGTATTTTTCATTTGGTAATACTCTATTGGTTTCGAAGAAGTGCCCCACCATGTCAATGTACAAGCCACACCTGCTATAACATCACCCTGGGTCCTCGGTCAACCTTTTATGGGGTTGCCCCGATGGCCTAGAGGTCAGCGTGTTGGACTTTACATTTGGCTAGGCGAGTGTGCCGAAGGTAGTCGGTTCGAATCCCACACAGGTCGACATAAATTTATTGTATTTTTCATTTGATCTTTCTGACGTTATCCGAATGAGTTTTTTAGTTCATTTTTTTTTCAATTCAGCGGTTTCAAGTGTTCTAATTTACCATTTCCGTCATACATTTATCATAATTTGATTCTATGTAAAAAATGAAAACCATGTTGTTGTTTTTTTTTTTGTTTTTGTTTTTTGTCTTATTAAAAGCCAAATATGTAAATTTGAGCTTGCAATTGTTAAACAGCATTTTTGGAATGGTCATGTTCAAATTGTCTTAAATCAATCGGACACCGAGCATTACCCAAAAATGCCTAATAAAATCACCTTGTTCTGAAAATGGAACCAGACGACTACTAAATGTATATAAAATGTGCAGGTGACAGGTATGTTTTTCAGAAAAAAAGTGACCACATCAAAAATGATCATTGGGTTTGTGACTGTAAGTGTACACACATTGTCTTCGTACAAGCTTTAAGCGATGACATGCAAGCTATGGCATGTCATAACATAGAACTGAACCCTGGAGGTTCCCCTATTGGAATGTAATTCTATAACCACAAACTCCTGCTTAGCTAAAGGTTAGCTTTACGCCAACGTACCCACGGTATCTTTAGGGTGGGCATTTTCCTCCTGTGACGAAGAAAAAATGTTTCGTCATTTTGTTTTTCCCCAGAACATTTTGCACTCTATGTTTGTGGGCCATACCTTTCGACAAGACAAACATGACAACTAGGTGCAGGCATCCAGGAGGAACCACATCTTCTGGCGGAACAAAGTTTTTTATTAAAGAAAATAATGCAGTATATATGTCAATTTAACGTAAAACCGATGGCAACAAAGTTCTCAGAATTCTTGGTCCATCTTAATAAATTTAATGATCGATATGAATTATTGTCAAGTATGTTTAGTGACTGATAGCATCCATTTTGCAGTTTGACAATCTATGTTTTGGACCATATCCTATTCCGCTATATTCATTTTTCGGCACCATTGCCACCACATGCTTTTTGATTGCGATACTCACGCCTTGCATTGGTACAAATATAAAAAAGGAAAGAAATAAAAAAACACAAAAACAAGCAATAAAGCAAATTCCAAACATTACAAAACTAAAAACAGGAGAATAAAACAAAAACAAAACAAAAAAACAAAAAAAAAAAACAAATACAAAAAGACAGACAAAACAAAGACAAAAACAACAACAACAACAACAACAACAACAACAACAAAAAGAAGCTAACAAAAAATGCACAGGACACAGTAATGTTGACGGCGTGTGGTATTATGGATTATTGTTAGGCGAAATATAGAACTGGACAGTATTGCCTTAAGTAAAAACATAACTCATAATAATTATCTTATGTTTGATGGTTCAATGAAGACATGGCTTTTTGAGCAATTAAAAGTTGGCATTCAAAATATTGCTGGGATATCTAACTGTGTTACCAACAGGAAGCTGGTGATGTCGGGCAAAAAGGTGATAACAATTCATGTGTTGGGCACTGACAGTTATCTTTTCCATGTCACAACGCTGGAATTAAGCTGTAATTGGCTCAATGAATTTTCGGTTCCACTTCTAAAAAAATCATAATAGCGAGTGGCCTATCAATGCAAAAATTAGCTCTATTTTATCAAATGTTGATTTATGCATTGTTTGTCCGTCTGTCTATTCGTTCAGTCGTCCGTTTGTTCGTTCTTTATATCCCAAGGAGAAATATATTGCCGGGCTTGGGGCTTTAGCTAAGTGTCACAAAATAAGGATGTCGGTGGGTCCGATGTCTATGATAAATATGTCGTAGTTCTGAGACCAGGATGTCTTCATATAGTCCACATCATCTAAGTCTTCTTTATACATACGCAAACTCAAATCATGAACGAGCGCTTCAGAAAATAAGTACTTTCATATATTGGCGTGAAATAAATGGTGGTAAACAAGAATACATATAAAAATAATTACTGTTCATGATTCATTGCGATTTATGATAATTTGTCGACGTACTGTAAATAGCTCAGCATGTTTATGACCTGTGCTTCACATTGATTCAAAGGTAATCACAACATGTTTGTTAATGGAAAACATGTTAGGTACATATTTTGAAACTATATCTTTGATTGAGTTTTTGAAACAGAACTTTTAAAAACGTCCTTTCTCATCAGTTACCATGCAATTTATCGCGAAAGGATGCATACGCACAATTCTGGATCAATT
>CAXHWN010000677.1:0-79000 GCA_964020975.1 Hermodice carunculata
TTAATTTTATCTTTTGGCATCATTCTGTTTTATTATTCACCTTCAGACATTTTAAGCTTACATGTTTTCTGTTAGGTTAAACCCCTAGGGGCCATTGGTGGCAAGCAGCAGACGACAGCATTTACAAGTTTGCCTGATTGTACGTAGAATAAGGTTAAGAAAAATTATGTGTTGACTACATGTTTTTGACTTAAATGCTATTGTTTTTCATTCTTTTCTGACATGCCTAAAAAAACATTTACTCAATATCATAAAATGACTTAAATTTGACAGTATTTACTCCAATGGCACAAACCTGACTCATTACCTTGAAGCATTGACTCAGGGTTAGCAGTGAAATAGAGCTTTATTGTTTGGATACTTTCAAAGTGAGGAGTAGGTGTCACTGTGCGGTTGGTTTTACATTTCTGGTGCTGGATGTCCATCGTTGCAGTACTTGTTAGGATTTCTCTCGGCTTTTACAGGTAGTCTAGCTGCAACTGTTTATTTTACAATCACTGGGACCTGAGACCACTACTTCTAGTAGTGGTCTCAGCTGGGACTGAATATAATGCCCCAGTTTGTTTCTACGTCAATTATACTCTGGCAGGTGGTTTAACTAAGATAAGCTATCCAGCTAGAAGGGATACATACTGGTTCAGGGGTAAGTCAAATTGATCAATCTGAACTTGTACAAATTTAGTAATTATGTTTGGTTTGAAAGGTATTCTTCTTCCATAATGAAGCTCTGCATTTATAAGCAAAACTTCACATATTTAGCTAATTCATCATTTGCCAGGTTAACATTTATTCATTAGCATGTGGGTTGTCTTTGCTGAATATTTAGCTTAGACAAGGAGCCGCTACTCAGAGAGGCATGTACTGGTGTAGGCTCCGAAACATGTTCAGAATAGTTACCCGCTGAAGACCCTTAATGTATATTTGGGCTAATACAGCATATGTCAAAGTTCAAGAGAAGAATGTGCACAGTATGGACAATAGTACTTACGTATGTATATAGGTTAGACAGTGACAGGTTAGCTTATGGAGAGTAAAGAGTTCGGACTGCGGAATAGGGTAATGACTGCTAGGAAGAGGTTCTGGACAAAAGGACACAAATACAATGTAAATTAAGCAGATTTAATATGAATATACAGAATTTGTACTGGAAGCCAATAGCATCAAGTTGACCTCTGAGACCACTTTGAACCCTTTCCTCCTTTAACTGGCCAAAAGCTCTGGAGATAAAAATGTTTCTTTTGATGATTTTTTTGAACTCTACTGTCTTGTCAGTCAGCAGAGCTTATGTGATGGGTCAGCGTCCAGCATCCATCTGTTTATCCAGGGTATGACCATCTCTTCCAGCCAAACCACGGAGTGGAGGTTTATAAGTTTTTGGCTGAGATATTGCTTAGGTAGGGTCATGATGAATTCCAGAAGGGGTTTTGATGCTGTAGATTTTTTAGGGATATTCAGCAAGTTTTGTTGTCTGTATATTCTGGTGCATTTGGGTTATGTTCTACCCAAAGGCCTGGTGTGGTTCCTCCTGTATGTGGTTTCAGACAGACCACTTTCAGATTAATCAGGCCAAGACTTTGAAATTTTCCACAAATTTTGTTTTATTATGAGTCAATTCTGATTCACCATCTACATGTACCTGTCAGCAGAATGCAGGACCATCTTAGTTCTCTTAATGTTATTGATTTTTGTTTCAATCAAAAACAACATGAGAATTGTAGATGAGTACTCTCAGAATGTATGCCTTACGTCAACAACTTCCCTTGCGGAGGGTTGGGTTTCTAGACCCCATCAGCACAAGGAAAGTTTTTGACTCAGTCCTAATTCCAGAGAAAGGTCAAGTCATATATTAAAAAGATTTATTACTTTTGCTATATATTTTTTTTCTTGCAGGAATGTGCAACAATAGAAGTTCTGAACTTAGAAGTGACATCTCCACATGGTAACTTTACTGTTATATTAAACACATTTATGAAAAATATGTAGGTGGATCCACTCTGACCACTACAGTCAAATACTATCATAACACTGCAAGTAAGAATTATATGTAGCCATTTGAATATGTAACAGCTGTGTGCCATTTGATGTATCATCCTGCACAACCAATGTAACTGCATATATATATATATATATATATATATATATATATATATATATATATATATATATATATATATATATATATATACATATATACATATATATATATACATACATATATATATATATATATACATATATATATATATACATATACATATATACATATACATATATATATATATATATATATATATATATATATATATATATATATATATATAGGGAAACCTCATTATAATGACATAAGTTTTGAATGGCAAAAGTTCCTTTTCTTTGTTGTTTGATTGAATTATCTGACATATTCAGTTATCTGACACATTTCTAAGGGAACAGATGGTGTCATTATAATGAGTTTTCACTGCATATATATATATATATATATATATATATATATATATATATATATATATATATATATATATATATATATATATATATATATATATACATACTAGCTGTAGGATTGTAAATGAGTGTGTATCACTGGCTATACTCACAGTTTGGCTGTCAAACGTGATTGGGAACAACTGTCACTTATCGAGCTGCAAGCAAAATGAATGACAGTTGTTCTCAATCACCTTATATATATATATATAATGTACATGTTTCCATACACAATGTGGGTGTCCGGGTCTTGCATTATTGTTTCAGTGACTCCAGTAGGACTTTGTCGCGTCAGTGACCTGCCTCAGCTACAAGAGTTGTACCTCTCCAACAACACAACAGCTGATGACTCTGTGCTCCAAGCACTGGGCAGTAATGCAACCAACCTTAGGTAGGGACAAAGGTCAGGAAGATGTGTGTTGTATGTGGCTGAATATTGTTGAAATGTCCCAGTGAGTTTCGGTTGTTTGATGTGTGAAAGACTTTGAATTCATGTCAAGTTTTGCACGTTTTTCAGTCACTTTGTTGGGAATTTAATGTATGAAAAAAGTTCAGGGCGTGTGAAATGGCAGTTTGCAATGCCTTATGGAGACCATGGTTAAGGTGGAAAATCAAAAGCTATTGCGCTGTGAGACTAGCAACTTTGGATCAATATAACCCACTTAATTTTTTCACAAGTACATTAAACCTATATCCATAGATTTGTATCCATAGGTTTTTTTCCAGGATTGGAATTGTTTGAGATTTTATAGCATTCTTTCTGACTTGGCATGATTTTCACATTTTTCACACAGGAGTCGCACAATTTTTTTTTCCAAGTTGAAATCAGAAGAAATTGAAAATATCTATCTAACTATGTCCAGGATCGAGCTCAATGCTGACTCCTGAAATAGCATAATTAAAAAGTTGTAAATTTTTTATGTTGGTCCTGACAGGTTGTCCACTTTCTTTCTCAAAATTGTGCCAGAAGTCATGAATGGAGTAGTCAGAAAAAAAACCAACAAAACTTGGATCTGCTCCTGGATATGATATTTTTCTTTTGAAGTCTGTTCATTTTAATGTGATATGGTAATTTGTTTGTTTGTGAGGCCAGATACAAATTGCATAAGTTGTGCCAAAAACAGTTCTAAGAAAATTGAGTTGAAAGAAAATGTTGCCAATTCTTACGCATTTATAACTGTAATATAGTTCATACTCACTTATTCCGTCCTGTGTTATTATTGCTGTATTAAATAAACTTGTAGCTTTACCTCTGTGATGTTTTCATTCCAAAAAAGCATATTTTGTGACTTAAAACTCGACTTTTCTTAACTCGGAAAAAATCAAACGTAACCACACTTGGCTTGTTTGGGTGTGGGTTCACATGTGGCTTCCACATTTGAAGCCCAGTAAGTGGATTGTGCTAATTTGTTTTTACATCAATAGAGAATTTCAAAGTAGTCAGAACAATGGTAGTGATTAGTCTGGACTGACCCATTCTTCTCTCCATGGAAAGTGCTTCCCTGTTCCCTAAGAGTGACCCTTGTCAGTGACTCACCTGGTTTCCAGGGGTCATGGACTAATAACTGTGCAAACAATGACACAGTTCATTATCATGCCTATGCAAAAAAAGCCCATGGGGTCAGCACTGCAGAAACTCTTCAGTGTAAACAACACTTTTGAGCTCAATTTTCTCGTAAATTTGTTGTTCACACATCTGAGTTTTTGGAAGCATGTAGTTTAAGTATCAAACTATCCAAAAATATCAAAAAGTGATTAGAGGTTATCCAAAGGTGCTGGCTTCAGATCTTCCACCTTAACTTTCTATTATTACTTGTTACTTGTTAATGTCGATGGTGGAGGCTGAAAGCCTGTTCATTGTTCACATGAGTCATAAATAAAAATATGTATATAAAAAGGCAGACTGAGCATCTGCTCTCCTGGTTCATTTAACATTATTCAAGACAATACAGACTATTTTATGTCTGTTCAAATTGTTTCATAAATGTATTTCTGATGAATGTATTATGAGTGTATTCCTGTCATCCCTTCAGTCCTATATCACCTGCACATGTACATCAGGAAGTCTTTGCTCCCTCCGTGCATGGTGCTAATTTACAAAGTTGTTTATAAAATACAAGATTATGCATGTGTATGATGCATGCTTCAGAGTGCAAAGCTTTGTTAAATCCTCTTAGAACTTGACAGGGAAGAAAAAGGAGAGGCTTACATACTTTTGAGAAAACCATGCTGGTCATAGGAAGTCAACTGTAGTCTCCATAACATTTCGATGATGCATATGTACCCCAAAACTGGCAAATTTATTGTGAGGGATTCTTCTTCCATAGTAGTAAAGCCCCATGAACTTTATTATTTTATTGATACAAATTTTTGAGTGAAGGGCTTCAGGTGACATATTATATGCTTTATTGCTTGCACAAGTGAGGTTGACCAAAAACATGTAAGTTCCTGCCGTTTGAGAGTTTCACTCTCTTTAAATTTAACGTAATGGGGGGGGGGAGGTAAATAATGATTGAATTATTATTTATCACTGTGGATATGCTGATGATTTGTATGAATTTGCAGAAAGTTGTTTAGAAGGCAACATATTTTTAAGCTGAATGTTAATTTAAAACCTTTACTGTGAAACTTGTGAGCAGAATCCTGGACCTAAGCAGCTGTAACCGGGATGTAACCAACGAGGGTCTGTACGCGCTGAGTGGCTGTCAGTACCTGGAGGTCCTCATTGTCAGTTATCTTCATCTGGTAAATGATACAATCTGTGCACTCTGTTCATTGAACAAGTCACACAGTTTTAGTGTTATTTTGATTTATTATGTTGTTTCTTCAATTTTTCAACCTGTATGTAAATTACTTTTTAGTCTGTAACTCTATTCAAAGATTTGAGAATTTCTTCTAATCCAGCAATAAGCTATTCAATTATTTGTGTACATTTTTTTGTGTCAAAGAACTTTCTTTGTAAATGATTATCTTGTCTAAACATAAAATGTAATGAATCCAAGCTATTCAATCATTTGTGTATTCTTTTGTTTTTGTTTTTGTTTTTGTTTCTAAGAACTCTTTGTTAATGATTACTTTGTCATTTCAATACACAGATGATGAACAGTTGAACCCTGGCAAGATACAAAAATATGTTGCTAGTTTTTACTAAACATGTAATGCATCCTATTATTTATTTTCTGAAGTATTTAAGAGAAAATTTGCAAATGATCATAAGAGATCCTTTTTTCAGCCTAAACGACAGTGATGAAAATGTTTTGTGTGTTGTGTGCACAGAGTTATTTTTAGCATGGCTCTTATGACATTTAAATATGCAAATATCAGATAAAATTCCAACAGTTGTATTCACTAACCGTGAAGCAACTGCTGAAAATTGTAAGATGATTTTCAGCCAACAGCTCTGAGCAAGTACTTCAGATTTTGATTGAACCATCAACATGATCAATATGCCATTGAGACATTTGTTTACAAGTGCATTAATAAAAGAGATTGTCTTGTTTGTACAGCAGTTATGATTGAAGCTTCACATACATACATACATACATACAGACATACATACATACAGACAGACAGACAGACAGACAGACATGCACTCACTCAGGCACACGAGTATATTGCTGAAGTGTAGTTTTAAAAACGGTCACTAGGTGGCAGCAAATTCTGTGTGTAGCAAAATCTGTTTTGTCAAAATGTGCCATCAAGGCTGGTCTTACTTTTGTACTTGTAATTACAGTAATTTGATACAATCAGAATAATGATATATTTATAAGCTTTTCATTCTTTCACCATAAAAGATACAAGGATGTATATCTATTTTTTGTAATATAATATAAATGTATATTTATTACAATTTCTGGAATGCATTTAATAAAACAGAATTTCTGCCATAAATAGTCTTGTCAAGCCATGGATGGTTGATGTACCTAAAGATTTTCTTCAAACTTAATTTGTGTAGGGGTGGGTGTCATTTGCAAAAGTGACGTCCTGCCTTCAAACAAAACAAAACAAAACAAAAACAAAAAAATAAATGGAAAGAACGCTGTTCTTGCTGACTAACTTTTGGTGGAAACTGCATGCACATGTAGGAAGATTTTGATATGAATTTAAGAGGCAATTGCTGATTGTACCATACCTACTGTTATCTGCATCATCCAATGGTTTTTCGTACTGGCTTTATGGTAAATTCCATTACATTGCATTGTTTCTGAAGACTAGCCTAGCAGACCCCTGGGACTGGCTGTTTTGTAATACTGAATAATGCCATTGATTGAATGTCAGCAAACAGTAGCTTTTAGGCAGGACTGAATAGACCCACATGAGATAGGTTACATATTAAGTTATGTATCAACAGACACTGATATTTTGGAAAAAAAGATCTATGTGACATTTCCTTCAGGACATAAAGCAGAGTTAATAATGATAGGTCTCTTTTGCATGCACTCTTTATTTTGGTAGTTTCCACTAGATGGCAGCACTTTGTTGATGGGTGCCGTGTGGTTTGGTCAGTGACTTGTTATGTATGGGACTTTATACCAGGCTAAATGCTTTTCATATATTTTGATGTCATAGTGGATTGACTATAATAAGTAGAAATTCCTAATTCTATCAGTCATATTGTTTATCAGAAGTTGTTACAGACAAACATCTGGCTTCATTGATGAATGACATATAAAAAGATGGTGTGACTTCTTCAGGTCGTAAATGTGATGATCAGCCGAAGGCCATTAGAGAGTCATTGTTAACTTCTTTTCTCTTTTGTAATGTTTAATTGATAAAACTGACCATTAAAACTTGATATTTCCTGAAAGTGAAGAATATCTTAGAGAAAATAATATTTTTTTACATGCAGTATTAAGGAAAATATGGATAACTTAATGAAAATGACAATACATGTATGATTAAGAATTGCAGATTTAAATTACCTTGAAAACTTATTACATCACAGCATGTATACCGCAGTGCATCTTGGTGGATCATCAGGGACAAGGTCAAAGCAGTGCATATAGTATAACACAGTTGTGGTCGCAGTATAGCTGATTTTCTCGTAATATTAGATGAAAACAGCATCTCCGGTGCAAACCTACCTTTTGCAATAGTAGAAGACATCTCTCAAGGAAGAGCTACAATGATGGCTGTGCCTCAACCTTGAGGTTTTCATTTCTGATTAGTTTGATCCAGGTTTTCCTGTTTAGAACTTGTGTTCTTTGGCACACAACAGTTAATGTTCGGCATTTTCTAACTTTCTCTCATCAGAACTTGAACATACATGTATCACACCGGCAAGAGTCAACACTGCATCTAGCATACTACTGCACTGTGAGTCCAAACTGCTGGCTGAGTTTGTCCCTGGCGATCCCCCAAGATTCATTGCGGTAAACACGCTGTGATGTAATAAGGCGACAGGGTAATTGAAATTGGCTCCTAAATGCATGAAAGTAAATCAGTAATTTTAGTGCCAGTTGAAATACCTTCATATGTATTAGAATATGTTTTGTCTTTTCTTGTCACAAATCATTTCAATAGAACAGCATTTTGAAAAGTGAATTGCCACCACAAAAAAAAAAAAAAAAGAAGAAAAAAATATTTACACATTATGAAATAAACCAGAACTGGTTTGATCAGGGATGCATTTTAAGTATATATGCGGTAAAGAAAAACCTTCACATCATCCTTGAAAGTACACAGAGATACACACAGCCTTTCATATGCCAACAGAATTATTGATTTAGCATAATATACAATAGCTGAATAGCTAGTTTCAATTGATTCCTTCACAATGTAAAATTCATAATTTAATTGTGTATACACAATGAATGCATTCCCCCTGTTCTTCCCTTTTATGAAATGTTGGTTTTAAAGGTACATGTACTTCATGGACAAGCAATTTGCAAACTTTTGAGCCGAAGACATTGAGTCAGGTCTAAAATGCAGCATAAAATAACCACAAAAAAAACAAAACAAAACAAAACAAAAAACAAGTATATGGCTTAGAGAGGCACTACATATTTTACAAGGGAGTCACTATTGTGACATTCTGCATTTTAACTGTTGAAGTTCATTTCTGCAAAGTGGAAAAAATTGTTGAAAGTGGTGACCCACAAGGCCATGGGTCGTCAGTGAATTAATCCACTGGTACAAGGCCATATGCATATAGGTTGCGCCCAGTGTGCGCTGAGAAAAGCTGTTGACTTAGTCCAAAATTTGGCACTGAAAGAGTTGAGAACAAGTCAATAGGACCTTGGCTGGGGTTTGGTGCCAATTGCCCAACCTAAGCCAGGGAAATGTGTTGAGCTGGGGCACATTATCTTGATAGGTCTCATCTACAATTTCTTTCTGATAGTTTTTTACTACTGGGGAAATTAGTCAAAAACATCAAAGCAGGTGACACTTGACCTCTGGCCAGTTTTAAATGCAAAGGGTGTTGCCCATTGAGTGTGGATCAGTCATTTTCTTTATGTTCCTTTATGCCACTGCAACATTGACATGTGGACTTGGGACTGGGATAAACCAGGTTTGCATGATTCTTTACAGGCCTATGACAATGGCATGGAGCCAGTGTTCCTTAATGGCAGACTACGGAGGTTTGTGGCACGGGGATGTGGTAACATAACTGATGATGGCAAGTAGGCTTTATGTGGAAAGCATAGACCATACGCATAAACGTGACACTCCAACATGCTATGTGACTCCTATGAACATGAGCATTGTCTGCGCTATCATGCTTTATTGGCAACTGCCTTAAGAACTTCAAATAAACATTTGGTGCCTTGTTGTATCCCAATATGTGCATATAATCATATTACTCCTACACTTTTCCACGGATTTGTCTACAGCCATGAAGTGTCTGTAAGTGCACAGTTGTAGAAATCGGCATCAGGTGTTGCTGAAACTGTAGTATGTTTAAAGTGATCCCAGTGGCTAGGTGGTCTTTTCTTAGATTGATACATGTACATGTACATCCAAAAAGTTTTTATTATTGTTGAGAATGATGGATTTTTATCAGTATTATCAGTCACTCCACGGAGGAGCCGAAGGTACAGAAATATACATCAGTGGATGGCATCTGTATTCAGCTGAAAGAGATATGGATGCCATCCACTAGCCTAATAGTATATTTCTCTTAACTTGGCTCCTTCATGGAGTATCAATTTTATTCCATACTAAGAAATTAAGCCTATCTTATACACTTTGAAATATCGTAAGCCAAACTTCAGTCAGAACAGAACAACACAATCATGTTATCTGATGCAGTATGCCTTTGAGCCATAGAATTGGATCAAGACATAGGTTTGGTTAGTAAGGCACAACATGTGCTGCACATCTCGACCAATGACATTACCCCTTTGTGTGGGATATATATTATATATATATATATATATATATATATATATATATATATATATATATATATATATATATATATATATATATATATATATATATATATATATAATATATATATATATATATATGTATATATATATATATATATATGTATATATATATATGTATATATATGTATATATATATGTATGTGTATATATGTATATATATATATATATATATATATATATATATATATATATATATATATATATATATATATATATATATATATATATATATCAAACGTTTAACTTTCATACATTCAGGGATGCAGACACTAGCGACACACTGTGGTGACCTTGAGGAGTTAGACATCTCGGGCTGCCTTCAGCTGACCTCTGCAACATTAGAGGCCTTTGTGACACAGCATGACAAGGGACAGGTCACTATCATTGCAGGGGGTAAGTCTTCCTCATACATAACTTATAGCAGAGGTGCCAAGTTGCTTGGTGTACAAAACCAGAGCCCAAGATGTAAAATGTTGTAAAAAGTCGGAGTCTTGTTATTTTATAATGGAGAAGACAGGCAAAAATGTGGGAGACAGACATTTGATTGATTTGTGACACTACATAAATGGGAAATCTCCTGCCAAATTGTGAGACTTGGCACCTCTTCTTCCAGGTCACAGAGCATTATTGAATTGAACAAAAGTATTAATTATGGCAATAAAGTAATTTTTTAAGAGAAGATAAAAACTTAGCATTAATTCTAAATTTTAAAAGCCCCTACATGCACCAAAATGTCATCATGGGGTCATTCAATATAATTTCTGCAGTATGGGGGGGGGGGGGGGAGGAATGCATGCACACTTACTTACATGTGTGATATTTGCTCAAGTGTAGGTCTTTGATGATGTACACATAGGAAATCTTCAATTATGTTAACTTTTTTCGACCATGACTGCAATATGTGTCAGATTCATGCAGGTGTAAATACATTGTAGCAGTGATCTACAACCCACACAGGCTCTGAAGGTAGATTCTCTGCATGTTTAGGCACATCTATACCAGAAGACAGCATTGTGACCTCATCCAATGTCAAACTGGTCATGATGGACTTCTGTCAACACTACATGAGGAAAGACCGAGACCTGTTTTTTGACACCACACTGTGGGACTCCAGTGAGGACGAAGAGCAGGAAGAAGCAAGGACAGACGAGGATGAGGACTATGGAGAGGTTGGCGTAGTGGATCTGGATGCAGATGAGTGGCATCATGGCAAGTCACTTCTCAGAAACCAGGGGACCTTTGGGATTCTTACTGATAGCTAGTTTAACTCTTAACAAACTGGCTGAAACTCCATCTAGTGGTCAAATGTCATTTGTCTTTTTGATTACATTCAGTAGCAGTGAAAAGAGTTATTTTTCTTTACTGTTTTAAGCCCAAATGATTGAAGCAGACGACATTTGACCTCCAGCTGGTTCTGGCCGGTTCAAAGCAGAAAGGGTCAACAGAACCAGGCTTGCACCAAACAAACAAATGAAAATGCACCAGATACCAGCTTTTGAAGACACTTTGAATTTAATTATTTATTACCTAAATTAAGATCCAGTAGCATCCATTAATGTAAGCATGGTAAGAGGGCAGGTTTAGTTACCAGTTCCCCTCAAACTGGCCAAAACTGGCTGGGGGGTCTAATGTCATCTGCTTCAATGCTATGGACTAGTTTCAACAGTAATGAAAAAAGACGTAGGTTTAGATTGTAGATGAAACCTAGGAAGGTGCCATACCCGAGGCGAACAGCTTTCCTTGAGGTGGGTTGGAGGTCAGCTGTTCATTCAGTCTTAATTAAGGGGGAAAGGGGTTAAGTTACAAATTAGCTTGTAACTGAGTGAACTTATTGAAGCCAAACATAGCCTAGTTTTGATTTTGGTAAAACTCCTTGAGCAGAGTATCTGGACCTGGGCAAAACATGCCCAGTTCAGCCAGACATTTGATCTGAATGGTTGAAACCAGGGATGGGAATTGTCAGCCGATCAGCAGATTTTCAGAGGTTTTTTGTGTTAAAGTATGCTGGTACTTTTCTGAAGTATTTTCCAGCTCATGTCAGGGTTTTTAGTCCCCCGCCCACTTGGTGGGGGACTATAGGTTTGCACCTCGTCCGTCCGTCCGTCCTTCCGAAGCTTCTCCGGGCCATATTTCCAACACCATAACACCCACAGCTACCAAATTTAATGTGTTTGTACTTCCTAGGATAGAGGTGTATGGTGTGCCAAAAGTAGGTCACTAGGTCAAATATCTGGGTCACAGAATACATATGTATGAAAAATCTTGTCCGGGCCATACCTTTTTTATCCTTTTACTTAGAGTCATGAAATGTTACACAAATGTGAAGCTTAGTCTAAGAAAGTGTCATAAAGCAAAACTAGGTCACTAGGTCAAATATTTGGGTCACCACGATATGTAAATATACAGAAACAAATTTTGTCCGGCACATATCTTCCCTATATTAATGCTACCTCTTCAATTTTTTTATGATGGGTAGACTTTAGGTAGTAGCTGTGCATAGGCATTGTTTTGTGTGGCTAATTACTTGCATTAATTAATTATTTAACAAAGTTGGTTAAGCAAGACAAATTTTGTCCGGGCCATATCTTCTAAACTATTAATGCTAGCCCTTTGAATTTTTTGTGGTGGATAGACCATAGGTAGTAGGTGTGCATAGGCATTGTTTTGTGTGGCTAATTACTTGCATTAATTAATTAACAAAGTTCGTTAAGCAAGACAAATTTTGTCCGGGCCATATCTTCTAAATTATTAATGCTAGCCCTTTGAATTTTTTATGGTGTGTAGACCTTAGGTAGTAGGTGTGCATACGCATTGTTTTCTGTGGCTAATTACTTCCATTAATTAATTAATTAACAAAGTTCATTAAGCAAGCTCAAGATACAATACAAATTTTGTCCGGGCCATATCTTCTAAATTATTGATGCCAGCCCTTTGATTTTTTTTATGGTGGGTAGACCTTAGAGGGGATATGGTAATGGGCACCGTCCATCCATCTGTCCATGATTACTGTGGGCGGGGGATATGGCTAGCGTCAGCGGCTACTTGTTTTTACCAAAAAGCATTCTTATGGCTGTAGGTTTAAACGTATTCATTAAAAAAAAATTGATTGAGAAACAGGCAGAGCCTATATAAATTATCTCTTTCGCTGTTGAAACACAATGTCAGTTTTGTCATATTTCTATTAAATGTTATTCATGTGTATATCAGTAAAATGTACCAGTGTGATCCATAGTATGATAATCATTCATGACGTTTATGTGAGTTAATTTGTGTTTCCATGGTGATGCAGGTGAGGGTTGGTGCGTGCCTCGTGAAGCAGTTGAGGACTTTCTGGAGGCGGATGATCCCATGTTGGAGAATGAGTGGGAAATGTCCTAGTGCATGATCCTAAGATGGAGAATAAGTGGGAGTCTTCCTAGTACATGATCGCAAGGATGGAGACTGAGTGGGAATTTTCCTAGTACATGAACCCACTATGGAGAATGAGAGGGAATTTTCCTAGTACATGATCCCACTAAGGAAATTGAGTATGAATTTTCCTAGTACATGATCCCAAGATGGAGAATGAGTGGGGATATTCCTAGCACATGTTCCCAGGGCCGTACAATCCTTGATGCTAGAGGCCACAGAGCTATATAATGCCAGGAATACAGTGAGACTTCCATGTGATGACAAGACCTGTATCATCAGCAAAGTAAACATACCCTACTAATTATTGCATGCATTCAATCAACCAATAAGAAAGGTGTATTTATTGCATGTAATAATTGCACTAAATACAGCTTTCTGATTTCACGTGCTCAATAAATGGCATGGTATGACCTGTTTGGTCAACCATACAACTGCACCATGCTGGGAATCATACAGCCTTGCAATTACAACCAGAAATAGACCTTTGTTGTGCAATGGGCCAATACATCATGGTGCTGTCAGTAGTAAATACCCGTCCAGTGCCATGGGTCATACGCGTTCACAGTGCCAACAATCCTGCACCCAAGATAGTGCCATGAACCGTTGTCTTCACAAGAGGAGTCATAACATATACACCCTGCGAATGCTAGAAATCATACACCTCTCACGGTGCCTGCTTTACCTGTTCCTAAAATCAGTCTGGGAGTTACGCATAAGATTTGCTGGGAACCATGCTTCTTTGTGGTGGTGGATGTGGAGATGGAAGACAGCACCATCACAAACTCAGCCAGTAATATCCTTCATGTGTAGGTCTACTAATGGACTGTGACCCCAAATCCACACTGCAAATAGATCTGGTGCCTTAGATAGTGTCTCGGTGCTGAGTTTCTTTATTTTCATTTCCATGTTTTGAGAGTTTGTTGATATTAAGATAAGACTTACCAATCTAGCATGGATGTGTTATTGTAAATTTGCTCATATTTTATAAAACATGGTATTGCATAAACTGTTAGGTTGAATACAGATGTAAAATGATCAGCCACCCAAAGGGTATTGTGGTAAATAATTCATATTGGTTCAATATCAACGTTGGAGAATAAGAGATTGAAAACTTTTTTGTTAAATTTAGAAACAGTTGGAAATCGAAAATATTTGTCGATGAGATTTCCAGTTTTGGAAGACTATTATATTTTTAATTGTATAGATTCAGTTTACTACATGGTGGTCCCTAATTAAAGACACAAACAATACTTGGTCTTTGTGTCTTAAAAATAATTAACCATCAGGAGTTACCTGTGTGGCCTCTTTGTGAACAAATCAACAAGTCAGTGCGACCGTGTACATGCGCTTAGTTAGCTATTCATTTATTAAGGTTTTTGGTGTAATTAATTACAAAGTAAGGCTTTGATGTGTGCATACAAATGATGTGCAGGTTTCGCTTTAATTTGACAGTGAAATTATAAGTTAAAAAATTATATTAAAATAAGTCTCCGTGTGGTTGGTTATTGGAAATGAAGAGAAAGTTTGAAAAGTAGCAATAGGAAACCACAGAAAACCTTGATTGGCATGTCTAGTACTCGGACTACACGAGTGTAAAACGTTTACCCTGTTCTGTTCACAGGGCCTGGATGTAAATTGTCACCAGCTTCCATGTTTTTGCTTGAGTTTCAAGTTAATTAAACAAATTTTTGCAGAGAATTATAGATGGAGCCTATCATGATTACACAAGCCAAGTCAATAACTTTCCTTGGTATGGGTTGGGAAGAGTAAAGCTATGGACTCAGTCTTACTTGGACTAGGAAAAGGTGAATGTCCAAGCTATGGACTCAAGCTTTACTTGAACCAGGCAAGGGTTAATGTCCAAACCTTTACTGTGGTACCTACTCTGAATACCACCTCTTGTGAGAAATTGTTCCACCTTTTTAAGACCATCAGTTCATGACATAAGTTGATGGCTTTAATGAATTTGCTTGTGTTTTAAGACCAACGGTCACACGAGACAACTTTTTGCTAGCAGTTAGGGTGGTCGTAAATTGCAAGTAATACTGTGCTAGTTTGAACAATGTTTTTAAAAGAACAATTTGTGTGATTTGAAGACAGAAAATTTGGGGAAAAAAACCCCAAGTCCTGGTGTATGTTAACATACACAGGATATTTGGAGTAACATCAATATTAATGAGTATACTTACCTCTCGACCACCATTGCCAAGACCTCTGTGTCTGGGCATGACGCCCAAAAAATAGAGACAAGAAGCTTGCTATTCACACTCGATTCAAAACCTGACAGTCCCGTGGCGCCATCTCTCATTCCATGTGGAACTGATGGTGACGTCATGTGCACATGCGCCCTGTATCATCCTTCCTCTTTTGAAGAGTGGTCAGTTGACATCAGCTGTAAGAGGAAGCAGGGTTGGTTGGGTGGGCTTCTCTGGTGGTCGGGAAGTAAGTATACTCATTAATACTGATGTTACTCCAAATATCCTGTATTAATTTCATAATGTTACCTCTCGATCACCATTGTTGATACACAAATGTACTGGCGGTGGGGTAATTGTTACAGATACACTGACCTCTATAGACCAGCAGGACCACTAGCTTCGGGGGAAACCATCGGTCTGTGTGAGGGAAGTGACGTCTGAAGGGAAACCCTCAGAGCTACATGGAGATGAGGCCGCCGACAGCAGAATCTGCCTTAACCAGAAACCCTCCTTACCGACCCGCATGGGTCTGCACTGAACCCCCCCGGTGCTTGCTCGCCAACATGACAACTGTCCGCCTCATGGGTAGACTTAATCGGTTTCAGCTCCATCGAACCTGGAGATCTAACAGGTCCTAGTTGTGAAATTGGTGGGCGGGGGGGGGGGGGGGGGGGGGGGCGGTTATGAAGTTCTTGGGGCAGTCAGAACTGTCATCAAAACTGGCAACAGGCCGGAAGCTGGGATGACTCCCAGATACTGTCCGAGATTAGGTCTACTAGGCACGAAGCCCTACAAGGCTCACTAAGAAATGCGCGACAACCTATAGGCCTACATCTGATCAACCACAAGAGCGCCATAAACTGGAACACAGTAGTAGCTCTGATGGGATCTGGAAAGGCCTAATGGACCAGTATCAGAGCCTATGCAAAGGAGCCTGTTACGCCTGCAAAGGCGTGCATACCCACCTAGAGCACTATCATGTCACACAAGTAGTGCTTGGCAAAAGTCATAGACGATTGCCATTGGCAGGCCTGCAGAATGTCAACAACCGCAATGTTCAGCAGGGCGCGCCAGGAGGCATTGAAGGCTCTAATCTGGTGAGCTCTGGCAGAGACAAGCTGTAAGGCCTCCGGCCTATCCAGCAAAGTCTCATTGGCCTTAAGCATTGCTTACTTAATCCATGATGAAATCGTATTTCTGTAAACTTCCTCCTTACTCGGGTTACCCAGTGGTAGAAGCAGGGCAGACCTCCATCCTCTGAGCCCGTCCGTGCAGGAAAGGTACCAGTGAAGAGCTCTCACTGGACACAAGGTTCTGTCATCGAGAGGGAGGGGCATCCATCGCACGTAGGGTAAAACCCTTAAAGGGTGTTGCCAGATCTCGAGCCACTTGGTTCTTTGCAAGGAAGCCCGAGTGAGACCTCAGAGTCACCTGGGAGTGGTCAGGTGACCATTGGAGACAGTCATTAAAGCTAGAAACCCGCCTGGGGTCCTCAAGGCACTCAAAGGGCCACTTCTTCAACATGACTAAAATCAGCGGTAGATTCCACCAAGGTCACCTGTTGCGTAGCTGGCCTGTCGGTGTAGAAGGACACGATGAGCGCTGACAGATAAGAATCGCTACTTATGGGCACATCCAGGACGTTGGCAAGGGTTGAAGAGATAGCTGATCAAAACCCCTCAACTGTTTTCGAGCTCTAGCCCAAGACTTCCCACTGGTACAACAGGAAGTCAGCAATTCGCCTACTGGTGCATCAGTTGGAAAACACCATCCATCGAGCTGAGTAAACAGGTAGAGAAGAACACCGAAGCCCTGCTCTGGCAGTTCTATCTGAGACTGACTACAAGAAGCTTCTGTGGCGGATGTGCTGTGAGATAACCACCAAGCATGGAGGTTGAGCACTTAAGGGTTCCAATGGAACATGGCCATTCGCAGTTGCACAAGAAGCTTCGGCCATGCCGGTAAATGTAGTGGAGGCTCAAAACTCAATTCCAAGAGGTCAACCGAGCAATCGCTCCAGGGCCGCCAGGGGGTGACCAGGATCAGATTGCAATCGTGGGGCTGAACCTTGTGCAGTATCCTTTGAAGGATCTGCCAAGGCAGAAAGCCATACGCCCATGGGTTGCTCCAGCCCATGGCTAGAGCATCCGCCGCTAGGGCTTGGGACAGGCGAGATGCACACCGGTAGTTTTGAGTTCTCGTGAGTTGCAAACAGATCCACGTGTGGAGTCCCCCAATGTGCCCACATGGCCTGAATGACCCTGAGATGGAGCGACCACTCTGTCTCTACCAGCTGACTTCTCCTCAAGAGATGATTGGCCAGGACATTCTTGTGTCCTGGGACGTGCCTCGCATGCATGTGGACATTGTGGTCCTAACACCATCTGATGATGCATCGCCGACCAGGCATTGCGTGGAGTCGAACAATGTAGCAGTTGGCAATCCTGAGATGTCTTCCAGGACCTGAGAGTCAGGAACACTGAGGCTTTCCAGACTTCTTCCCTCTGCCGGAAGACTTGCCCTTCCCGGATTGCTGTATGTCCTTCCCAGGTCGTCGTGTCCCTGCAGGAGTGCAAGACGAGGGGTGGATAGACGTGGTACAGGAACCCATGTGCCGTGAGTCTTGGCTGTGAGCTGGTAGGGGGAAAAAAAAGCTACGAAAGGCAAAAAAGGAATGGGTGTCCGTTGATGCGTGTCTTACAGAGACATGCCCCGGCATGACAGCGCATGACCTCTCCTCTGCTGCTGGGACCACAGCTTGGTCAACAACCAGGCTCTGAATAAGAGCTTTGACATAGTCAAAACCCCTTTAGCAGGCGCAGGTGCCGTGTCCATAGGGGTAGAGGCCAAAGTCCCCGCCGCACCTGTGGTCACCGGGGCTCTCTGCCCCTGTCAGAGCATAAGCGATGAACCCTTGACCTGGTGTTGCACGAGTCTGACATCAGTAGTTCATCCTCTGCCTCAGTGTCCAGGCATGAAGACTCCGGACTTGTGAGGGGAGCATGGACACCCAAAGCCTCATCGAACAATTTACTGTCTAAGGGCGATAGAGCCCCAGCCTGTGACAGCAGGGGATCTGTCACCACGCTTGGCAAAGGGGTAGCAGGAACTCAGGAGAAGTAACCGCTGCCACCAAGGCTGCCTCCATCTGCTCTGCCCACGTGGGGAAAGAAAGTGAAAGCTTGGGAGACTTGTACGCCAAGATCTCCGAGGCCGTAGGCTGAAAGGTCTGCAGGCCAGAGTGATCTGGCTGAGGCTCCCACAGGCCGCTATCCAGGACCACAACTGCCGCCAACTGAGAAATCTGCTGGGGGGACATGAGGTTCCGCACAGGCGGGAGGGGGCCGACACTGCCGGGGCCGAAGGCCCAGTGGCAGTAGAAGTCTCCCCCTTTCTAGGTGTCTTCCTCCTAGGTCCCCTATGCCTAAGTTTTCTACCCGAGCTCTCGGATTCGGGATGGCAACGAAGGCACTGGTGCAATAGCAAGCACTCTGGGCTTATGATCTGAGTGGTCCGATCCGAGCACGTGGACTGTCAGGGGTGCTTACTGACTGTACTGCCCAGACTTATAATCCGAGTGCTTGGACCTGAGCGCCTGGACTAGCCAGGGTTCCAGAATCCTGGGGCGGCTGCCTGCAGACTTTCACTCCGGTTGCACCAGTTTGCGAGGTTGTTTGCTGTCCGAGCACTCGGACCTGGAGGACTGAGATCTCGACAGCTGCAGCCGTCGCTTGGCAGACTTCTTCAGAGCGGACTCCAAAGAAGAAACAGTCTGCTGAGAGGGGGCAAACAGAGCATGCAACATCTCAGCCTGCTGTACCATACTCTTGGACATTGCTTCCAAGACTGCGACCACCTTTGGATCAGTGCCAAGAGAAGAGTAGAAGTGGAAGTCATGGGGGCACAGTCTTTCACTCATGAACTCTGAGAGGAGAACCCTTGCTACTTGACTTACTACTCCGACATCTCTTCACCTCCCAAAGGGTATCAGGAGAAGAGACATCTGTCTTAGCAGACACAGGGGATGAACACGGGTGAGCCAAAGCAAGTCTACGTTTCTTCCCATAGGGACTCTTAACAGGTGAGGACTCAACAGAGTCTATCGTCTCGGCCTGGTGTTTGGCAGCTCTTGCGACCTGCCGCCTAAGCCTAGCACGATCTGACTTTCTCCTAGCTTGCTCACAGAGCAGCCACTTGTCCTCCCCCAATCTTGGCAATATTTGCAAGTTCGCTCACGAGAGCAAACTTGGCCCAGCTGCAGGCAACAACTATAGCAGTGTGGATGGTCATCCCAGGCTGCCATATAGTGGTTCCTAGAATCTAACTTTTGTCCGCGTTCCAGGAAGGACGAGGATGCAGACGTAATGGTATCTGGCCCAACACCAATGGACTGCCTCCAAAAGGAAGCAATATCTTGGTGTGCACTGGTTTCCCTCTTTCTGCGTTCTGTTTGCTGGGACACCATCTTGAAAATCTAAGTACAAGTCAAAGGACCAACTTTGCACTTACTATTTGAGTGGTAATTGATCACAGAAATCAGCTATCTAAATATCCTTAGATGCCTGGACTGCTGAAAAGAGTGTGCGAGAGCACACACACAACCCCCAACCCCCCCCCAGCAAATGTGAACAATCACAGAGCTTCACTTGAAAAGAGCAAGCCAGTAATTGTGCCCAAAAGAGGAAGGATGATACTGGGCGCATATGCACGACGTCACCATCAGTTCCACATGGACTGAGAGATGGCGCCATGGGACCGTCAGGTTTTGTATCAAGCGCGAGTAGCAAGCTTCTCATCGTGATTTCTTGGGCGTCATGTCCAGACACAAGAGGTCTTCGCAATGGTGGTCGAGAGGTAACATTACACAATTAATAGGTAAAACATTAAGGATGGTTCAATATTTTCCTCATTTTTGAGAGAGTATGGGAGTACTCTTTCATTACTGCTGCCCCAGAAAGATGAATAGTTCCCCGCATTTAAAAATTATCAGCATATGTCATGAAAAGCCTGGCTTACTTTTGGTTCTCATTTCAAGATAATATGTGTCAACAATGTTTATTGGGCTCTCAACATAGAGGCATTTGCAGTTCCCAGTGGGAAGATTCTCATTTACTGCTTTTCAAATGAAATTTGTTTCTATAGCGTTCTCTCAACACAAGTTGTAACAATCAGAGTAATATGTAAGATTTCTCGCACATCTGAGAATGAAATAAGTAGCAAGTGATTGAAGAAATATCTTGTCACAGAATGATGCATGCTGAGAAATAAAATGGCATTAAAAGTCCTTGAAAACATGAAAATTAACCATTTTTAAACTTCATGCTTTCAGGAGTGATGAAGTAAATCTCATTTTTGTGTTCATTTCCGTAAAAAATTTTTGCTTCCCGAGCAGACAAAACTCTGGTGTCTGTAATTTCTAGCTTTTTTTCCCACCCCACTTACTGTGCCCAATTTCTACAGGAAGGGTAATAAAGTTGTAAGGGAAGTCTGACCCTTCAGTAACGTACCAGTAAGGAAGTTGATTGTATCCCCTTGATCAATTGAAATCAACTCCTCTAAAGTTGACTGGCGATCATTACCGTGGAAACCATGGATGACCAGTCAGTAATTGAGTCATTTTACAAAGTTAAGCACTATATAGGATGGTTGGTAAGGAGTGGAGATTACATGGAATTTTTTTATGTTCAAGCAAAAAACAAAATGCAGAACACATTCCGGTAAAATATGTCATGCAGGATATATAAATGCACAAAGAGCAGTTGCGCCTTTGAGAGGAGAATACATGTACTCAAGTCTGCTCAGCTGACTAGGAGAAGACATGGTGCTTCAAGTCTGCTCAGCAGGCTAGGGGAATACACGTACTCAAGTCTGCTCAGCAGGCTAGGGGAATACATGGTACTTAAGTCTGCCCAGCAGGCTAGGGGAATACATGGTACTTAAGTCTGCCCAGCAAGTTAGGGGAATACATGGTACTTAAGTCTGCCCAGCAAGTTAGGGGAATACATGGTACTTCAAGTCTGCAAAGCAGGCTAGGGGAATACATGTACTCAAGTCTGCTCAGCAGGCTAGAGGAATACATGGTACTTGGGTCTACCCAGCAGGCTAGGGGAATACATGGTACTTAAGTCTGCCAAGCAGGCTAGAAGAATGGAATATTACAGAAATTGTGACAGCTTTATGTATATCCATTTTGTCTTTTAAAAGTGGTCCTTGTTTAGAGACCTAGAAGCCACTGAAACCTGAAAGAAAAGCAACAAGATCTGACAATGTTAACAGTATACTTTATTTGAGCAATATTCAAACAAAGTGCTTTGTGCCACTGATATAACAATTAGTGATACTCCACAATACAGAATATACCCTCTGATTCTGTGCACAGATATTGTGCGCATAACATTTTCAAACTATGTATGTAGATACTCCATATATAAATTTGATTCTCAGTGAACTTTAAAAGAACACCATAATAAAACATGACTGCAATAAACTGGGATTAAATATTTGATACTCGCATAGCACTAAACATGTTCAAGACAATCTCTTTCTGCAAGTTTCTCGGGGAGGAGAGACTTTGTAACTAAATATTTCTGCACCCCACACAATTCATGATTTGGTCTTGCTTCCCATGGATTTCAATTATGATTTCTGCTCACAGGCTGATATTGGTTTTAATATTAAGCATCATGTCTACAAATAATAGATATGCCCAAACCATAGGAAGTAACCAGTGGGCCAGGTGAATACATAGTCCCAGCATAGCAGCTGATGCACAGGTATTGCAATACAGGGTGCTTGGGGAGGTCAATTGCATGTGATACCACTTCTGGCGGATGACCAGCAGCCAATCCGAGAGGCTGGATTTGTTGACCCACCATGTGGATTATTTGTAAGAAACTAGATCTAGATGCCTCAGTTACCAGTGGCGCCATCTACAGCATATATATATGTATATATATAGGTAGATAGATAGAGAGAGAGATGGAGAGAGCGAGAAATTTTCCACTGGGGGGGGGGGGCTGCAAAAATGTACACAGGTGAAATCTCGATAGGTTTGTACCCTTTCAGAAGTAAAATTTTACATTATACGTAAAGCAACATTCAGGCAAAACGGTCAGTTAGTTTGCCAAGCATACTTTTAAATTTCCCCTGTTTAAAAATCCAAACTATTGCTCAATCAGCCTTTTTTTCCCCCAACACAGCTTAGAATACATCAAGATTTCTTAACCTTATGAACCCGGCAGACCGAAATTTCAGCCCACACAAACATAATTTGCATATAAATAACATAATCAAAGTTGAACAGCACAAAATATATTATATGTCTTGGTCTAATAATTAAGTTAGTTGACAAGTATGTCTCATTTTATGCCCTAAGCAGTGGGTAGATACCAGCAGGTGGCAAATGACTTTGAAACAGGGTCAAAGGTCGTGCTTTTCATCTTTTCCAACATGGCGCATTTAGCTTTGCATGCCTAAGGTTTATAAGAGTCATAATGATATACCTTTGTATGACACGCAACTAGTGACAACATATATCAAAACATAGCTAAGGACCTCTGCCTTTATTATCTGGTCTTATCTCATTAATTTTTTGTTCATTTGGAAAAACTAGAAGCCCTAAATGAAAAATTTCTTCAAAAATATGAGTATTTTCTTCAAAATTATATTGCAGCCATTTTGAATACCAAATATATATGCTAATTAGCTTGCATAATATTGAAAAAATAATGAATTATATTATGTACATAATAATGTTTGTAGCCTGAGAATTGCAAAAATATAATATGTTTTAAGTCAATTCCAGAAGCAATTCATAATTTACATATACAAATGCCAAATGGATATGCGTAACCATGGTAACCACAGTAACCTCCCAGGATCCCAGGGTTCAAAAGGTTAAACAGCTTTTGTCCAAAAATATCAAACAACATCACGATGAGCTGACTTGTCTTTGGACAAACTGACCAGCAAGCCACTGAATAGGAAAGGTCAGAATTAGCTCTGAATTGTGTATTCACCCCAATACACAACCGAATACAAACAAATTTGGAGGGCTAGAGCTGTGTATTCCCATTGGTTTGCATGTTAAAGTGACCTTAAATAAACTGGTCACTTTAGCAGGTGTGGTTATATGATTTTTGTGAGGTATTTAGTTAGGCATCTAGATTTACTGTGCAAAAATTTGGTGTCTCTATGTGCAGTTGTTTTCAAGTTAATAAGCTGCAAATTACAATGTAAAGTAATGGGAATACATAACCCTAGCCCTCCAGTGACTGCAGTGCCCTCTTTTAGGCAAGGCTAGAACCTTCTGTTCTTGTCCTTGCCTATTGCCAACAAAGCAGACCAAGCTCTGTATTATCTCTACAACACAACTGGAGTGGAGAAAACCTGAAGATTGGTCTGTCTAGCAGGCAAGTGAAACAAAGATAATGTATGTATAATCATAATCAGTGGAATTACTGCAGGTATAGTTTATGTCTTTACATTTGGCAGGCAGTGGACAGTTTACAATGCAAAGGCAACAAATGTACATTTGTAAGCTGTGTTACATCCCCTTGGCAAGCACTTTTGATGATCCACAAAGTAGATGCCTCTCGATTTGGCTAAATATATCAATTTGAAGCAAGAACATTAGACTTCTCAAGTATGAAGTTCCATAAAAAGTGACCAAAATATGCATCATATTAAAAGAAAAAAAAAAAAGGCAAATTTATACATGGAAAAAGAACAGACCTGGCCTGAAAGACCACCTTTCATATGGTCCAAGGAGTGGTCTTTCAAGCGAGGTGCTACTGTATAGACACTGCACGTTTACTATTGAGTTTTCTGCACAACTTCAAAGAATGTCCGGCCATTTGGACAAGGAACTTCACACAACAGCTTCATGTTTCCATTGATTTTGTGCCAGAAGTAAGCAAAACATAAACCTTAAGCAAGCTTTGGTAACTTGCAACACTGTAACCATGGTAATAGAACTTGTACACATCAAATAGAGAGTACTGACCAATCATCAAATACATTTTTTTTTTAAAGATCAAGATTACTGTACGACTGGGTATTAATATTTATTGGCACATGTATCCTGGTGACATTGGAATGATCTTCAGATTGTGATGGTGGTCGAACCTGGCATACAACAATCCTTGGCAACCTTCACTTACATGCAGATTTATAAAATCTACACACTTTTATAACAGTCAAAAACTTACTACAGTGAAACCTGTTTTGAGAGACCACTGTAATGAAACACCACCTGCCTTTTCAGACCATATTTCCAAAGTCCCTTTTGCAATCTTTCCCATGTTATTGCATTTCCATTCAGACCACCTGCCTTATGTGACCACTTTTTGGCCTGCCCTTGGGGTGGTCTCTCAAAACAGGATTCACTGTACTTTAATATTCATGAACTTATGCAGTTTAATCCCTGGGTTTACATGTGCATGCATTTATGATGTAAATTTGTTTTACAAAATTTATACATCGCTAGATGTTTCATATGGATGCGATTCCAGTGTAAATGTGAAGAAGATACGCAGGCATTGACAGGAGCTTCACTGTGCACTGCTGGCAACTCTCCATGTAACACAATCACGACCTTTTTGTGCTTTAAGTATTTGCATCACCATCATGCCAGACCAAGCCCTGCTCAGTTGTCTCCCTGGGGAAGACACCAGGAACATTAACCTTTGAAAAATGGTCCCCATTATATATCACATTCATTGTCTGGATGAAAAACTTTGGATAAAAAGCTTTCAAATAAGTTAAATGTATGATACATTCAAAGTTTAGTAGAAGGTCAGTTTAACAGACTTGAACAGGACATGCTGAAAAAGTCGGGCATAGTCATCATCTGGTAAACTGATACTTTAATTTGTTTTTTTTTTTGCAGGTGTCAGGAGACTTTAAACATATTAAAACTGAAATGTCGCCTAAACCACTGTCTGTTCAATTGACTCTTTATCACAAATTGAAGCAAGCTGTGTCATCACAGAAAACTAATAATCAAATATTGTGATTTCCCAAACCCACTATGTCAGCAAACTTGTTGTACAACCAAGTCAATCAAATGACATAGATGTAAACCAGTTACTGGGCAAAAGGAAATCCAATTCAGGTACCAGTATTTATACTGGACTTTTTAAATTTCTTTTCTGCATATATATATATATATATAGAGTGAAACATTTTTTGAAAGACCACATGCCTTTTAAGACCATATTTCCAAAGTACCTCTTCTCTTTCCCTTGTTAGTGCACCTCCATTAAGACACCTGCCTGATGGGACCACTTTTGGCCTGTCCTAGGGACGGTCCATAAACCATGTTTGCCTTAAATTCAATGTGCTACCTAGGGGGTTTCAGAAACGTACAAATTAGCAAATCTGCCCAGATATAATGGGAAGCTATAAATGCCTAGAAATTGTGGTAAGCTATACTTGGTATATACTGCCCATGGTCCGGTTTGAGGATTATAATTGACCTGCAGACAATGGCATGACCCTGCATGTGCAATGTAAAGGTATGTTAAATGAATATAGATTAACATCACATTTTCACAAATAAACCTGCAGGTAAGTCTGTGTTACATAATCACATGGAAATCTATATGTATCTGATTAAATTTTTTTTACAATACCGCCCCTGCACACAGTGGTCCCCAGATCATCCCTAGGACAATACGAGATATGCATATTAATTTCCCGCCACAACTGCATACCGGATTGCCTAGTCTCGCTTGGCGGGATATGGGTCGGTACCTATGTGGACAAGCAGGATATTACTAATATTTTGCAAATGAAGAATATTTATTAAAGGGAGATGGAAATTTTTCTTTCTATATGGCTCTGGAAATATTAAATGAATACCAGTCTGGCATTTGTAAACTTAAATTGCTCACAATAAATGCTAATTTTGTGAGAAATGAACATAAGGCCCTGTTTGTGACGTTGATGTGACCCACACGTCCCCAGTGATTGCCTGATGTCAAACCTGTGCTTTGTGGCTGGAAATTAATATGCATATGGCATATTCTAAATGTGGTCACATACAGCAGATGGTCTCCCAATGAAGGTTGAATCACGTAGAAAAGACAGCAGTAGTGACCTGATAAATGTGAGCTTAAAGGGCAGGTGATTTCTCAGAGGACGGACTACTGCAATGTGAAGCATTTAATTCCTCCATGAGCTACTGAAAGAGAACTCTGTCAATGTATCCTGAAACTGTAACCATAGCAACCACTGGACACCTCACCTCTCCATCTGTATGTAAGAACAAAGCACAAAACAAAAACAGCTGTCTTACTCTACAGCAGATCCCCAATGGATTGCTTTACCCAACAAATACAACCAGCCTGCAACTAAATATGCCTTAAGTGCAAGAAATGAATACAACATAAAAATTCAGATTCAGAATTGTGACTACCACTAATGAAGGTGGTTCCGATTGTGAGGTTCCTTCCACGATTGTGAGGTTCCTTCAAGTATCAGAACATGTACTGATAGCAATGTCTCTCTGCCATGGCACGTGCGGTAAGGATATTAGAAACTTCTGTTATCAATTGGTAAATGCACGAAGCATGGGGACGGCTTCACAAAAATTCTCACGGCTGCGAGAGTTTCATGTAAAATTGATTATAATATACAAACGCACCTCTCATCACCTTCATTTTGGAAAAAATTACTGCCTATATTTCTTCCTGCCACAATGCGCAAAAAAAAAAAAAAATTGCCAGTGGAACTTGTGAAAGGAATGGAGTGGAATGGAATTTCTTTCACATAAATGTCCCACTTTCTTCAACTCCTGCAGTTTTTAATGGAATGCACACAAAACCCTGTATATTTATAGAAAGTCAAACAAATCCAGGCTTCTGTCAGAACTACTGACAATGCAGATTGACACCCTCAGATTGATTGAGGTAGACCGGAAGAAAAATCAGTTTTCCATGGGATACCACTGAGCACATGGCTGGATTACAAAACAAAAACAAAAAAACACCCCTTCAAATGACTATTATACACACAGAAAGTGACATCAGAAATATTCAGGGCTTCAAGTCCAGCCCTTTCACCCACAAAATGTTGCACTGCACTCCCCTCTCCCCTCCCCACCACTACCACCTGAAAAAAAGTTAACATTGGCAATAATATTCTATATTTCAATTTGCATAAATTTTGGAGTGATCATTCCTAGTCCATGCATATAATCATCAACCTTCTTTTGAAACAAAGCCTTGACCATACAACAATTCCAATGTCGTCACACATTTCAGACAGTGGTACCTGCTCTGAACACCAGCTCTTGCAAGAGACCATAATTTGTTCAGACTTCCCTTCTCGTGACACCAGAGTCTATTTCTCCAGTAAATTTACCTGTATTTTAACACTGACTGCAATACAAAACCATCTTTTTGCTCAGGGTGGTATTAAACAGCAGGTACTACTGTAAAGAATACAGTCAGGGTATACTTCTGGCAGGTTAACAGGCTTTATACTGGTCTTTTCATTATTTCCTTGAATATTTTAATACTGATCACTTTAAGCACAGTTAACTACTGGCTTTAAGCATATATCCATATATGGCATAAATTTTATGAACACATGCACACACTGTATATTAACATAACATAACATTATACAATCATTACATGTAAATACATTCTTGTTATAACATAAGTCGACTTTATGAAGTCTAAATTGGTCTTGAGACAATAAGGAAAGTACTCAGTTAGCCAACAAGTTAGTGGGACACACGTACGTTCATACATTGAGCATGCTAGACTACATTTAATGCAAATTCACATTTATAGCCACCCAATGTGGCTTACAGTGCCAATTACAGCCACATCAAAACTCACACCTATTGAAGCTCTTCTGTAGTTTGCTTGTTATAACATATAATCAGGATGAGCCACTTCACTTTTCACCCGTTTACATGGAACCTGGATCACCTAACCTTTATACTGTCCAAAACAAACCGGGAGGCATACCTTGCCTGCTTCAAACATCTTTTGCTTATTTCAACATGGACAAGAAACAAATTTTGATTTGTAGATGAAACTGTCACAGTATGAGTCAACAACTTTCCTTGGCTTTGATTGGGTGCTGAGTGTACCGCCCATCTAACGGAACGCTGTTGACTCTTTCTTGATCCATAAGGGAAATGTTCAAGTTTAAAGCAACCTCACATCAACAAAGTTTAAAATTCAACTTTTTTCATTTCTCATATCAAGTACATCACGTGTGATTTTATTCTTTGGTCAAATTTACAATGACTGACAGGTAAATTTTTCAGTTAATTTTAATTCTCCCTCAATTGGCAAATCTTCACAGGACAAAGTGCAGATTGTCTCAATTCATCACAAAATTATTACCTCAAATTTTGAACTCTGCTTATGTGTATATTCACTGAAATAAAAATGGACTTTAAAACTATAGAAGCTCATTTTCAAAGCTTGCCTGTGCATGCAAGCCTTAATGCTCTGTGATAGATACATGGACATCTCTAGAAAAACTTTTGAGAAACAACATTTGCTCCTGTCTGCTATGCTGGGAACAAAATGCAGGCCTGAATTGATAGTTATCAACTTATGGACAGATATGTTTGGTGGCAACAGCATCAATGAAATTGTTCCTGTGGACTTTTGGTTTGTTATCATCCCCGGCATCTGAATATTAGAATGATGTGTCATGCTTTGTGTTAAATACAGACTCCAGAAGATTTCAAAGATCTGATACATGCAATAATGTGGACTCATGGCAAGAATAGGTCAAGCTCACGGTCACGTCACCCTTTGATACAATTTTTCATTACTGCTATACCTTGATACAGGTATAAAATGTATGGAATGTTATGTTACTATGAGTAATATCAATTAAAAAAAAAAAAATGAATATTGAATATATGTTAACTGGCGCAATCAAAGCAAATTCTGCAATAACAAATAATAACTGGACATAACATCAAAATTGCAAATCATAAATCTCATAATATGTAAGGTACGTGCTTACTGTGCGGCCTGAACCAGGTGCCCAGTTTGACAGAAATGCAGAATTTGGTGAATTATATTGCAATAGAAATTCACACTTTGCTGAATTAAAAGGAAGTCAATTTTCTGTAAGTAATACTATCTTTAGTCTATATACATACACACAAAATGAATTGCCAACCTTTTCCATTTCCCAAAATTAAAATCAAGTGTTCATTGTTGAAAAGAATTTGAAGTTTGGAGATCAATATATTATTCAACCGTGTCCCTGGAGTAAAGATCAGAATCCATGTGCCTAGTAGATTTTATGTGAATTTAGTATGTTGGGGATACATGTATAATAGGTTATTGATGAAGCAGATAAACATTTACCTGTGACAAATCATAAATAGACATAAACATGTACAGCCTTCAAGCGCACAAGAAAATAGACAGTAATTTAAACATTTAATGTCCAGTTAAAACTCTCTGAAATAATTTTATATTCACACCTTGCATGAGTAATTAACCACTCCTTTTTCTGTCTATAGCCAATGCCTTGTGTCAATCTCACTTTACAAAAACAACAATTCCGAGTTTGATTGTTATCCACAGCAAAAGAATGCTACAAATACCTAAGGTCCAAAATAGCAAGTGCTGCAGGTAGCCGCTGCAGCGCCAGGGTCATTTCCCGGTGCACCATGCAGCAGGTTAGGTCGTTTCAATATAGCAGCCATAGTTAAAGTACAGGGAAAGGACGTCGCCAAAGTTGATCCTTATTTTCCAACAAATGACAAAAGTATTCACAAGGTACAATGACATTCTACAATTGCAAAGTTCCTGACTGTAAGTCAGACACAAGAAAACTGGGTAAGTTGGATAAATACCCCTGGGTGCAAGGCGTAGCTTTCCACGGTTTTCCTCCAAAGAAAGAAAAACAGAAACGACAGGAATGGTTGAACATAGTGAGAAGACCAGAAGATTAGGAAGTAGGCAAATTTGACAGAATTTGTTCAAGACATTTTGTTGGGGGTAAAGGTCCGACACCAGAACACCCAGTGCCCACGTTATTTCTGCATAGCAACGGGACAATTGCAGAAAAACAGCGTACAACAAACTGATGGCAGAAACGTGTGAGAGGGCCGAGTATCGAGTGACCTACCCAGCAATGGAGAAAGGCCGGTTGCCAAGTAAAGAGTGGGGCTACGATCGCTGCGTTGCAGCTGTAGCTCCCAGTAGTAGCTAATTTGGACCAATGGTATTAAAGTCTGTCAGATGTTTTATACGAAACCAGTAATCATCCCCTGTGGGCCATTGATTATGTTTCTTCTATAATTCATCATGTGTCTCCATTTATAAAATCACCAATATCTCTGCCTTCATACAGACTGCTGGCTTCCTAATGTGCATTCAACTCTGTCTACTATACTATTATGGTGTCCTGGCTCACAGTCAAACATACAGTACAAATTCAGTAAACTCATTCTGGTTCCCAGGTTAAACAAAATGTGATACATGCATGGTATGGTTCCCTAACTCAATACTTTGGTTAATAATACACTGCTTGCACATTGTGGTCCTGGATGCTGTTTCTCAGCTCAGTTTCTTGTGTGTAGAATGATTCATCGATGGGTTTAAAGCCCCACATGTCATACTTCTCAAGTTCAGTTTTCCATGTGGCCGAAGTGTTCATGTTAAGAAGTCCATCTTCTATCTTCTTTTTTATTTCAGCTGTCAAAAGAAATTGAAAGCAGTTGAAAAACCATGCACCTGCCTGGGGCGGATCCATAAAAACAGTTGTAATACATGTACCCATATTTACATGGCGAGAAAAAAGGAAATTATCTCAATAATCTCATTGTATGGTAATCTGATAGCGTCACCCAATATTTGCTCACACATCAAAGCACAAACTCAAGAAATGCAAATCACAATTTATACTGTTCTCTTAGTCCTATAAAAGATGCTGCATGTTCATTAAAATCCATTTTCTTGGCAGTTGTACTCAATTGTGACATTCTCTTTTCCCCCTTAACTCTTTCAGTGCCAACTGTGGCCGAAGTTGAACTGCTTAACCCTTTGCCCCTTGAATGAAGACTGAGTCAACAGCTTTCCTTGGCATGAGTTGCACACTTAGTGCCCAACCCATGCCAAGGAAAGCTGTTGACCTGGGGCATGTGATCTTGATAAGTCTCATGTACATTTCTCAGTCAAATTGTTTTTCATAACTGTTGAAATTAGTGGAAAACACTGAAGCAGACGACATTTGACCACCAGCCGATTTGAGGGGGAAAGGGTTAGAATTGCTCTGAATTATACTTAGGGTGCCCGATGCATGTTCCTTGTAAACAGGCCTTTCAATAAAGTACCTGCATGCCTGTAGCTACATAGAATATAATAGTTCAGGTCAACAACTTTCCTTGTTACGCTTTGAGCACGATGCACCTAAGGTACCAAGGAAAGCTGTTGACTCAGTCCAGTTGGTGTGGCAGAAAAGAGTTAAACTGTCCAACACCAGGGCCAGAATTTCAGCGAGAATCCGAGAATCCATTCTTGTAAAGATTCTCCTAAACCTGTCTTTCTTTAAAAAGAAAACTAATTGACAAAAATCTAAATAGATTCTCGCAAAATTTTGCAAAAATCTGGCCCTGAACACTAACTGCTGGGCAAATGTCATCTGCTTCTGTATTTGATTTATTTCAGGGTAATATACAGACAATTTTTACTGTTGTAACAACCTGCAACTCAAAGGTACTTTTAAAAGAAAACTGATACCTGGCAGGCGTGAGTTAAGGACGATGGGATAGATTGGAAGTGGTCCTAGAGAACACAAAATGTGGATCTTATCCTTGATGTGTGCATTCCTCTTCAAGAAATGGTGTAGGATGGTAGAATCTACACTGGCCGTGTCCGCTCTATTGGCCAGAACCGCCTCTATGGCCCTGAGGTGGCAACCTGCAATGGTAGTACATGAAATGAACAACTTCATGTAACTTGTGAAAGCACAGACTGTATTTTGTCAATGCTGCAAAACTACAAAGTGTGAAACTGATGTACACACAGCATCCTCACAATGTACTAGTGCTGTGGGGCCCACGTTTATATGGTCCAAAATGATGGTTAAAATAACAAGTCAGCAGTACGAGGGTTCACAAGGAACTTACATGATACTGTTCAGACACAGCAGGTTCCCACCAGAAAGTTGTTTCCAACAGCAAAAACTCTCCCAACAGTGGAATACCTTTGAGTTCTTGTGCATGAAAATACGATATTGTGGATACAGATTTCCAAGGATGTATCTGCACTTACAATGTCAACCTACTTAGTGTTTTTCAAGGTTGAAAACCTACCCTAATAAAATAGAGTTCAGAGAACGGGTTACCCTTGGTGCCCACAATCTTTTTTTCCTCAATTCTGCATTTTTTTTTCTTTTGTTGAGATTTCACAGGTGCTATAATAAGGTATAACTGCACCAAAAACTTGATGAAGCAGTGAGGAATCCTTCTTGAGATATTATGGTAACATTGCAGGGATGAAAATGCCTACAGTGCAATTTTGGCTACACCAGGAGCTAATTGGCAACCTCAACTCATTCCATACCAGTCCCTGATTTTTTCGTACATTTACCTAGATTAAGACGACAATTGCATATTTAAATTCTTCATGAAAAGAGCTTTCGTTCAAGTACCAACATGCCTATAGTCTTAAGTCAGTGGTTCTGGCACTGCCTGGCAAGTCATGCTGCAGCTGCTGCAAGGGCGCCCTCTTTATTAAGAAAGTCCTTAGTTTAGAGGTGGATTCTGATATAATGTGGTGGATCCCTTGCCTCCTACCAAAGCAATTTTACTGTTACTTTTGTGTTAACCCACTCCTACTCAAACCACCACCAGCACCCGGATGTAAATTGTTGTCTGTTTTACTGTTTTTACACTCGTGTCAATAGAAAACTTTTTTTCTGCTGAGAATTGTAACCAAGGCCTACCAGGACAGTAGGATCCAGGTCAATAGCTTTCCTCAGCATGGGTTGAGCTATTGACTTAGTATTATTCTGACCAGGAAATTGTTAAATATGCCCTGATTATATGGTGGTCTTGCTGTATCATGGTCTAGTCCACAAGCCCTTTCATCAGCAAATGTACCAGCACTGTATAAATACCAAAATATGGTTTTATAGGCTTTCAAATTTTTTAATATTTGCTAGTTGTATTTTGGGCCACCCAAGGAATTGCTGAAGTGTAGCCAGTTTGGCTAAAGTGTCTCAAATATATTAACCAAACTCATGTTTCTTCAGCAAACAGATGCAAATTTTTCAATCAGTAGATTAACATTAATATTATATATTGAAAGTTTCAACACTTATTCACAATTAAAGGAATCTAAAATTTCTTTAGCCAACATGGCCAAATATTATAATCTTATGTAATTGCTTCTTGTATTAGCACATGGCTAACTGATTAATGAATTGTACCAGCATAGGTATTGTGGATACAATTGAATCATGTGAAAGAAACAAACACTATGGTTAATCTGCAGTCTAAAGTTGGACATCAAATCTTGGTTCTGCCAGTTTCAACGACACAAATTTTCTTTAGCAAAATCAAACATGAAACAGCACATGTATTCAAGTGAATTTTGATGGGGACTCCCAACAAACAATTTCTGTCTGCAATCAGAGGTAACCCTTTAAGCTGGAAATACAAATGTTCACAAGAAATACAGGTCACAGTTTACTAATGAGTTATACTGGGTCCTATGGACTATGCAACGGCAGAGAATACTCATGCTGGGTGTTTATTTGTTGAGCACAATGTAAACATATGTGATGTGTATATTGCGTAGCTAGCTTAGTTTGCCACCTCACACCTCAAAAAGCTGCAAAACTGTTGTTCCTCCTCTTTCCACAAAATAAGTTGCATCTATACTGCAAAGTTTCTAGTTCTGCCTTCCAAATATAAAGACTATCCAGAGAACATAATCTTTTAGGAAAATCTGGTGTGATCCTGTTGGACATTTTGACAGAGCTAGGTGACCACTTCACTGTCTCAAATTCTCAGTTCAATTTTGTTTTTGCACTGACAAATGTTTGTAAAAGTAAACAGTGAAACACAGGACACAATAAACGTACACATTAATCATTTCAATACATAATACATGGCTTGTTCCATATCAGTATGAGTACCATCATGGAGAACTTCATATCGCTCATGCTGATATGAAGCTCTCCATGTTGATACAAGTCATGTAGAGTTATGTTTATCATAAAACTCCCACATAGTGAGAAAACAATAATCTTAACTCATTCCATCCTGATAGAAGACTGAGTCAACAGCTTTCTTTGGCATATAATTCCGAATGATCTTCCATGCAAGTTTCATCCAAAATTTTGAAAAACAATCCCTAAATTAGTAAAATACAATTAGCAGACGACATTTAGATATTAGCGGGAAAAAGCGTCATTAGGGTGGAATGAGTTAAACATGAACAAATTATATGCCTCTGCCATGACAGTGCTGGATCATACTTGTAGGAATGCTGGCAAAAGTGAAGAATAAGTACGTACTCTAGGAAGTTTGCAATGTTCCTGATTACGTTGGAGTAGTGACCAAGTGCAAAGGGAATCTTTTGTCCATAAGTGGCGTTGCTACTTCATTTATATTCCACAATGCACAGTTTGCTGTGCATTATGGGAAATATCAGTACAGTAGCCAACTAATAGTCATGAGGTCCACTCCATATAGAATGTACCAAATCTTCAATATCTGTACTAACAATACTATAGGTCTATGATTAGGTGTTTTAAAACTGTCTATGTTCACTAGTAATATTTGGTGATATGTGGACTATGGTCCCTGTCTTGAAAGACCACTCCAATGGGCCACCTGTCTTAACAGACCCCCTCCTCATGATACTTCATTAAATACTTTTCATCTTCTTTATTACTCTTATGAGTGACCACCTGTGTGGAAAGACCAGAATTTGGTCATCCTTTATGAGGTCTTACAAGACAGGTTCCCCTGTATAAATATTATTGTGGCTATTAAACAAGAGACCCATGAGCCTAATACTCTGCTGACATACGACTTGATGACCATCACCAAAACATCATCCATTTCCCAAAATGATCTTGAGAAATTGGTCCAGGTCATCCAAATGATGCAGCATCATGACCTCCACCGTCTACACAGATTAAAAAATTATTCATTCAAAATGTGCACTCTCTATCCAGCTATCCATACATGGTCTGTTTGTTCAAATAGGGTCATAACTTTTCGAGTTATTGGTTACAGACCACAGTTGTGATTGGCTGTTTGCGCATCCCAACGGAGATAGTCCGTAATTGTGAAAATACGGTGTTTTCAGCATGCTGTAGCTTCTGTTTAAATAAAGTTAGCTAAGTCAGGTTTGTTGCATCATAAAGTTGCTTCATTGGTGGTCATATAGGTTCACTGTCTTCCAGGCCAGGTGGGAACTTTATGGTGGGGAAGGACAATGATGTGACCCTGGCAAAAGCACAGTGCATACACCTGTATAAAGCTGACATCCAGGTTCTGATTTGTATTTCAATTATCACAAATTAACGAGCTGGGAATTATATTACAAAAATCCATCCACGTTTTTCTGACATTTTTATCTGTTAAATGCCATTCGTGGAATTTTAAAATACCAAAATACATGAAGATCCAGGAACATTAAGGATGCTAAAGTGGTCACACAATTTCATGGGTGAAAGCTAACAATTTTTGCAAAACAGATAACTTACCTTTAGAATTTCAGCCCTCAATTCTTGCTAAGTTTGCATGTTTTAGAACATATTCTGATTAAAATATTTTTGCAAAAATTTTGATTTTGCTCAAAACAGAATTCCACTTTAAAACAGAAAACTTTCACCCTTGAAATTTTCATATTTTGACCCATATATTATATAATCCTGTAGTTGATGTTACCAATATTGAACTCAGCCCAGATTTCCATACACTTAATAAACTTGTGCCAAAACTTACATGGGGCTAACTTGAAACAAGAGGGCTGTGTGAACAGCCCATGCTCAGCTGATCTTGACATTCATCACACTTGCAGATCTATGAACTTGGGAAATGATCAAGGTCACCCATGTTCTGAGTAAGTCTGCCCATTATAAAAGAACACTAACATGTGCAACATCAAGGTTCAAGTAGTTCTCAAGTTATAATGAAGAGTAAAATTCATGTATGTTGCACTGTGACCCCAGAAATGAGGTCAAAGTCATTCATGTACTGTCTGAGCATGACCTTCATACAAAAACATTAACATGTGCAACATCACAGTACTAACTCAAAACAGATCTCAAGTTATCAAGTAAACAGTAAATTTTGTGTCAGTTGTCCTGTGAATTAGCACTAGAATACCCATTGACTTCCATAGTAATCAATAGGAAAGCTGCATTGATCGATTAGTACCCGAGTTGAAAATACTTAAAAATCAGGAATCTAAAGCAGTGCCACCTAGTAAACAACTTTGTTTGACCCTTCCACAAGAACATGTCCATCACATTTCACTTTAATCTGAGTGACAGTACTGAGAACAAGTGAAAAATAACAAAACCATATAAAAAATTCATAAAAAAAAATTAGAAAAAATTGCAGTGCCACCTGGAGAACAAATTGGGAACTATGTGTCCCTGGGAGTGTCTATGAACGATATCAAAACAACTGGGTGAGCAGTTTCACAGGTGAAGAGTTTTTAAGGTTTGCCCCCAAAACACACAAAAAAATCATAAAAATTCCAAAAATCAATAGAGCGTGACCATTTGAACAAACTTGGTAGAGATCCACCCAAGGCACATCCCCACCTAGTTTGAAGTAAATCTGGCGAAAATTATTTAAGTTATAACCATTACAAGAAATTCCCATGTTAAAACTTTTGTAAAGATTTTTGAAAAAAAAATCATAAAAAAAACAAAATTCATTGGAACATTAACATTGGAACAAACCTGGTAGACACCCACCCAAGGTACATCCCCACCAAGTTTGAAGTTAATCTGGATGACGGTTTTGGAGAAGAAGTCGCAAATGTGAATTAGCATTAGAATACTCATTGACTTCCATGGTAATCAATAGGAAAGCTGCATTAACCGATAAGTACCCGAATGGAAAAAATCGTTTAAAATCAGGAATCTGCAGCATTCCCACATAGTGAACAAATTTGTTTGACCCTTCTACGAGGAACATATCCGCCACGTTTCAGCTTAATCTGAGTAACGGTTCTGGAGAAGAAGTCGAAAATAGCTAAAACACACAAAAATTCATAAAAAATTAGTAAAAAGTTGCAGCGCCACCTGGTCAGCAAATTAAGAACACAGAGTCCCTAGGTGTCTTCTCGTGTGATATCAGAGTGATTGAGTAAGCAATTTTGGAGAAAAAGATTTTTTAAGATTTGTCCAAAAAAAGAACAAAAAAATTCATTAAAAATCAAAAAATCACTGGAGCACGACCATGTGAACAAATCTGGTAGACACCCACCCAAGGTACATCCCCACCAATTTTGAAGTTAATCTGGATGACGGTTTTGGAGAAGATGTTGAAAATGTGAATTAGCATTAGAATGCTCATTGACTTCCATAGTAATCAATAGGAAAGCTGCATTGACCAATAAGTACCCGAATGGAAAAAATCGTTAAAAATCAGGAATCTGCAGCATTCTCACATAGTGAACAACTTTATTTGACCCTTCTACAAGGAACATATCCACCAAGTTTCAGCTTAATCTGAGTGACGGTTCTGGAGAAGAAGTCGAAAATAGCTATAACACACAAAAATTCATAAAAAAATTGCAGCGTCACCTGGTGAACAAATTAAGAACTAGGTGTCCCAGGGAGTGTTTCTGTGCGATATCAAAGTAATTGGGTGAGCGGTTTCAGAGAAGAAGATTTTTTAAGATTTGCCCAAAAAAGAACAAAAAAAATCATTAAAAATCCAAAAATCAATGGACCGTGACCATTTGAACAAACTTGGTAGAGACCCACCCAAGGCACATCCCCACCAAGTTTGAAGTGGATCTGACTGACGGTTTCGGAGAAGAAGTCGAAAATGTAAATTGTTGACGGACGACGGACGGACGGACGGACGGACGACGGATGACGGACGGAGGACCATAAGATAAGCTCAGCTGACTGACAAGTCAGCTGAGCTAAAAACCGTGGACTGTATTTGGTCCACAAACAAAAAGTTAACTCTTTAAGTGCCAAATTTTGGACTAAGTCAACAGCTTTTCTCTGGAACTAGAGGTATGCTGGTACTTGAATGAAAGTTGTTTTTTATTTTTATTTTTTAATTTTTTTTTACAAGGAACACGAATCTGGGATCCTAATGATAATTCAGACTAGTTTCACTTTAGCAGATCAACTTTAGACGTGATTGGCACCGAAAGAGTTAACAGATGGATGGATGGACAGATATTAGTGATCGGACATACTCTGTGACCTATGGTCAGCAAAGCTAAAAATTAAAATTCCCCCAAAATGCATCCACCCCAAAATATGTCTCTCTGTCTGTTGTACGTATAAGGTTCATGTGGTACCTGACTTGATGATGTGACCAAAGAAGTTTGCATTGGTGCCTAGCCTCTTCAGTTCCTTGAGCATTGTGGTACATCCACTGAGAGAGTCATCATCACTGTAGGCCCACTTGTGCCCTTTTAAGTCATGCAGTTCCTTGAAGATTTTGCTGTAAGAAATTAATGTTTTGTCAGTCAGACCATATTGCTGCATTATTGCTGCCTTGCACACGTGGTGTTTGTGACATTTTCAGAGTGCACAACTCAAGTTCACAGCTATGTTTCCAATTAAAAACAAAGTACATTTGCCCAGTTAATGCCTTAATGGTGAAACTTGAGAATATTTGGATTGATTTAACGAAGGTAATTACTGAGTAGGTCAATCTGTCAGCCAATTGTTTTTGCAAGTAAAAAAAATTGTTTAAACAAAAACATGGAAATAATTACTAACTGGTGTACCCAAATTCAGAACAGTTTACAGAACAAAATACTTTGACTATGCAGCTACAATGGCATCGTACAAACCTTTTTTTTTCTCTCTCTTTTTTTAAAGACTGAATAATACTCTTTTTTATGATTGCTTGTTTTGTAGTTTGGCAGTCCTAAACTCAAGTAGGCACTGTGCAACTTTAAACTCTGGAGCTCAGAAGCACTGACATAAAAACTATGAAAACAAAAGAGTTAAAGTCAAGATTGTTGTAATTCTGTGCAAACATGTTGGCTGACCCAGCAAATAGATTGTGTGTGTGTGCATGTGTGTGTTTGTGGTAGCACATTATACATTAACTTAATATGCAGGGGGCAGGTGTAGACATGTTTGGTTATAATAGCAAACATGGTATGAATGATTTTTTTTTCTTTTATAAACAGTTGGTACCCTAAATATTGATGAGCATTCCATCTGAAAATTGTAAATTTAACTGGAAAAACACTTGAAGATTTTTCAAAGGCCCCCATACTTATACAGGCAATTTTTATCAGTCCATGGCTTATTTGCAGTAAAAACTGACTTTTTAGCAAGACTGTAGAATGACTCAACAAAAGATGCAAAATGATAAGTGAACAACAGTGGTAATATTACATTATCACTATCCAATGGGCCACATCAGCCACCAAATGACCATCTAGCATGCCTAGGAGTAGGAAGTATACCAACAGTACGCAGAGCCTCTAAGCCTCCTGCCTGGGCGCGAGATCTCCCGATTTTTCATACTTTTTTACAAATTACCCCGCCGTCCCACTTTTTAGAAAATGTTCTCTTCTTTTTGAAAATTCTAAAAAAAGAAGAGTAATATTATTCCATTGGCGGCTGCAAAGTTGTACTGTTTTGCTGTGTTTTTGTACTATACATGTCTGGAATATATCTATGATGGTGCCTAAAATGGTTCAAAATGCAGGAAATGAAGATGTAAATTTCAAATTTTTCCTGGGAGACCATGCCCCTGACACTCCAATCTATGCTTTGCACCTTTGGCACTGGCCCTCCCACTTTTCAGTAGCTACAGGAGGGAGATCTCCCACTCTTAACATAGGCTAGCTTGGACCCTCTGAGTATGTATTCATGGCCACATTATCTTGGAAGAATAGCTTAGTTCCGAGATAGGGACAATTTTTGCCACCGGTGGCGCTGACTACTATGTTCCCGCGATGTCACGGACGTTTCTGCAGGTCTCGGGGGACACTTTCAAGTCTCGCCATTTTGCCCCATTGTGTTAACACGGGAAAGTTGGTGTCATTTTTTTAACGCCGGTTATTTTAATAGCCTACAAGTATAACTCCAAGAAAGCATGCCAGTGTACAACTGTAAGATACCAGGGTGTACCTCAGATAGCAGAAAACACGGTCACTATGAAAAATACTGACACAAAACCTACACAAATCGGGGCCTGCATTGTGGCACAACTAACCATGCATTAAGTCACCCTTGATTGACTCGGTGAGTTCTGAGGGATTAGCCTTGGGCGCACTTCTGCCAGTGCTTTGAAGATCCTCGCGCTTGGCTGACTACTAACCAGATTAGCGCTTGACGGGTGCAATCAGAAATTAACAGTAAAGCACTTGACCTAAATTCGCAATACACTGTCTGCAAACTTTGTTACCTGATCACTGGCACACTGTAGGCCTTCAAGCATTTTCAGATCAGCTATTATTATTTGGTCAAGATTGGCGACATTAAACAATGAATAAATAAATATCAAATAATTAATATTAAAGCCCTCTTACGCTGTACACTGGCACCCATCGGTATGGATGACCCCTTCTTCCGTGACTTTTCCCCAGACCTGGTACGGTGCCTCGCCTTGCGAGGTTTGTCTTGTACAAAGTGCCTTCACATACAAAAATTTGCATGAAACAAAGTTTGACAGCGCGTGTAACTTAACCCTATGGATGTGCCCGTGTTCCGCAAGTTGGTTGTCCCTGGATTCGCGGCACTTCTGAACATTGTTGGGTGTCCAGTCACATTTGCTTATTAGGTAGGCGATGACATGGGGCATCTCAACCACTGGCATTGCTTTCAGGTCTTCTTTCCAGGAGGTTATCGAAGATATGTATGGCAAAGCCACCTTCTTCTTCCCATCGGGAAACTCCAATCGAGCTCTCCGCACCTCCATGGTATCATCTTTCTCAACTAGGTCTTTCTTCCCATATTTGTACCCCATGCACTCCGCGAATCTTTAGAAATTTCCTAAGGTCAACCACTTTCATCTTTGAAAATTTGTGGTATAGTTCATTTCACGTCTGTTCAATCACGTTAATCGCCGCTCCTCCGTCGTCCGTATTTCCCGCCATGTTCACTGAAACTGAACGATCACTGTTGCACGTCGATTCTCGTATGGGTTTCGCTGTCACGCTCTGTTGGTCACGGCCTACTATTACCCCGGGAAAGCTTGACCGCGGAATTGCGTTACCAGGCATGTCGGGCATGCGCGGAGGGCAAAAATCTACCATGCGAAGCCTGGTGTTAAAGAAAATCCCTAACTCGGAACGCCCGTATTACCTCAGCTTCTGGGCCAGGCAAACATAGCCCTCAGAACTTCAGAAAGGCTATACATTTCTTTGTTAACCTACCCCAATCCCACAGATAGTAATTTAAATTTTCTCGCATATTTGTGTTAAATACATGAACTGTTTTATAAAATACGGACTTGAAGAATCCTTTTTTCATTCAAATGCAATTAAATTTTTAGGCAAAATCTTTTTTATTGCCGTCTAAATATTATGTCTGATGGCAGACAAGCACCGTAAGCTGATGTCATCAAACAGGGCCCATAATACATTGTGTATGAATACATAATCCATGCTTCAAGCACCAGTCCACAAACCTTGTGAATATGATGACCAAATCACTATGGTTCTCAACAAAATGTACAAAATGCTGTACCTCCATTTAAATGATCTTCACAGCAGATCATTGAGTACAACCCCTATGCTTACTTTTGAATGGCACTTGACTGGACCCTAAGACTTCACATATTACTTCTTTAGTGCTACCTCAATGCAATGATTTGCTAAACCCTGGTGTAACAAGAAAAGTGTCCAAAGGACACAGACGCCCCCACCGGTCATTGCCCCCATCAGCATTGGAAAGAATATGGCATGTAACTGGTGTAAGACCTCAAATACTTTTTGAGATACATGCGACACAAATGTGGCAAGTCTAACATTGAATCAATATTTTCCCAAAGTTAATTAATGATTAATTAACACAAGATAATTAATCCAAGGGAGAAACAAAACCCCGGTGCACACTTTCATATATGGATAGATGTTTCCACAAAGTTTCATGGTTGAACCTCAAATACTTTTTGAGATAAATGTGACACAAATGTGACAAGTCTAACCTCAAATCAACATTTTCCCAATTAGTTAATGAATAGTTAATCAAGACAGTATAATCAACCCAATAGAAAAACAAAACCCCAGGTGCATGCCTTCATATATTGATAGATGTTTCCACAAGGTTTCATAGTTGTGCCTCAAATGCTTTTGGAGACATGCACAGCACAAATGTGACAATTTTAATGTCGGACAGACGTCTCTAGTTTGTTACACTTATATTACAAAATAACAATGATCGTGAAGTGAGAGTATAAGGTAATTGACTATAGTCACCTCTGCACCCAAGTGATGAAATAGGAGGACCAAACAATAAATGATGGTTTCTGACTGTAGACAGACTAGAGAAAATCTCTAGGTGGGTTTAAGTTAACTTTATGGTATACCAACTATTGCCGTACCACCACTTCTATGTTAGCCCTACCTAAATCTATAGATTAACATAATCTATTAGTGTCTTGGAATGAGTGTTGTATTTTGTCAGTATTGTTCCATATCTATGGAAACACTTCAACAGAGTATAATGTAGCTTTTAGGTATCATAGGTTTTGTGGCATAGTTTTTTCATCAATATTCTTATTCTCCTTACAAATTCATTTATTTGCGATGTGTTTCTGCTAACGCTTAAAACCTGTCCAAAGACCACACCATAGGCTAGGTTCTCTGGAATATTTCCAGTGATATCAGAATATGAAACTATGTCAAATGTGAATTGTTCTCGTTTGTCAAAAATCTTTATCACATACTGTTTGTTGTCAATCCCTATTTCAAAATCGGGGAAATTTGCCTTATTGTCACTGTCATTTTCTTTATTTAAAATAAGTTCTTTTGGGTAAATTTCCTTCCAATGTTTCTTGATCTCATCCTTGTTGTTAAGAGTACATAGATCATCGATTAATCTTCTAGTATGTTAATAGAACCTTCTAGCAGCAGTGTAGTTTGTTTTTGCCAATTCTTCCATCCATTTGGATTGTAGATATAAATTGGCAATATAAGGAGCTGGATCAGTTTCGAACAGACAGATGGACAAGGGCAAATCTATATGCCCCCTGTGGTGGGGGCATAAAAAGTGACTGCCTTATTTGTATAAGATGGTGAGTGCTGTGTAAAAAGTGGAAGATAAGAATATCCGGTGGCCATATATCATGTAAATTCACAAAGAATTTTAATTTGATAAGAAATTTACGATCAAAATTAAAACCAACTTTTAATCCTACATTCTTTAATCCTGGGTCACATGAACAATTTTATTAGTGTGAACCAATCTCTGTTTTATGGCTAAGCATATGAATCATGCTTAACATTTCAGGATTATGGTGTAATCTTAATTTGATCCAGATTAAAAGATAAAGTACTGGATCAAACTAAGATGAATTAGATAAAATGAAAATGTTGAAAACAGAGTTTGTATTGTAGTAGCCCAAAATACAGATTGTTTATTCTTGGAAAGTTTTGAATTATATATATTAAGCCAAGGATTAAGTAGTTCAGCATCAAAAGTGCACCCATTCAACTTTAGGATCAAAGTAAGGATCAGATCAAATAATTCTGTGAATACAACCACTGGTGATTAAAAAAGCAAGATATCAGTCAACAACTTTCCTTGGCACACTTTTGGTGCTCGAAGCAAACTGTTGACTCAGTCTACAGCGAGATAAAATTAAAAGAAAGATGTAACTGCATCAGAGACACTATGTTTTGACACATAATATTCTTGGAAGTACCAAAATGACCTCTCACAGGAATGTCATAAATCACGCTGCAAGATTTACTCCTCTATTAAATTTCTACTTTTGGTCTGGAGTTATGGAACATAAGATTTGCCATAAATTAATTCACAAGGATTTTTCTTACACAAAAGGTCAGGGCCTGGGATTTGTTCATGCTCACCTCCGATCTGCGTGCACTATGATGTCAGTATAATACACAGGTCGAAGGTCACTGATGGGATGTTTGTGGACGGGGGCAACTGGCAGCAATTCCATGAATTGATTCTTCTCTCTAGTTTGACGCAGGAAGGCAGTGCTGGACATAAAGGCTGGCAGAGAAATCAAACACACTTATTGATGACTTAGAAATCATCAGGACATATACAAAAAGAAAATCACTGCAAACACATTTTGTAAAATTTATTTATGCTGAAATGTCATGATTTTATGCAAATTAGAACACGATACTTGTAACGTTTCTGCTATATTTTTTAAATGTACCAGAATATTCTCTGAGGATGAATTTGTGCATCTTTGTTCTTGTGTGTGCTTGAGTATTTAACTTCGATTTTTACTTCTGGTAAAATTTTGAAGGTAATTTAACCCTGTTCCCCTTGGAGTATGGTGGAGTCAATAGCTTCGGAATCCTCGTCACAGGTTGTGCACCACCACCCAACCCACACCATGGAATGTTAGCTGTTGACTTAGGGATATTTACCCTGATAAAGTTTATCCATAATTACAATTGGTACTCAAATGTTTTATGTCAATGATGAAATGGGAAAAAACTTTGAAACAGACATCATTTGGCTGCCAGCTGTCTTAAATCATCACCCCATAAAAAAGGCTCATATCAAACCATTCTATGAAAAGACAGTGTCTCATACTTAAGTCATCGATACAAAGAGTGTATTATATTAAAGTTGCTCTATACAATTAGAGTGTGCCATATTTAAATTATTACAAAGACTTTGCCACATATATCTTTTCCCTTGTGGCATGGTAGGATAATGCTTTTCATTCATGCCAAGCCATACTCCAGATGCCTAAATGGTAGCTGAAGTAGGTTTTGTTATATAATCCACAATTGAACCATTAAGACAATGCATGTTGGTACAACACAAGTTCTTTAATTTCACGAGCAATTTGAATGTATGATTCCTATAATCATGACAATTCTGTAAAAGCACTTGATTTCACTTTTTCTGCAAATATGTATAAAGAAGCACAAATTTAAATATGTGCTTCAAAAATTCAAAACTGTTGAGTATGTTCTACATGTGATGGCATTTTAATGACATTAATTTCCACCAACAATTTTAAAGGAAAAATCTGCAAAAGTTCATACTCAGACATCAAAGAAAGTACATGTATGTTTACCATAACTTTAGTGAAATATGACACAACATGTCACTGTAAACTGTTACATCAGCAGCATGGAGTTGCTACTGAGGTCTACTTGTTGCCAATTATTCCCTGCACAACAGTAGTCACTTTACCGCTGCATATTTACGCTTCCAGTGTGTTTCACTGGAGAAATGAGTCTCATTTGAATGATTATGACATCAGATTCCTGCTGCTCATAAAAAAAAACAAAAAAACATTCATTCAAGTACCAGCGTGTTGGTTACAGCACTGACAAAGAACAAGTGAGTGGTCCAGGTCAACAGCTTTCCGCATCAAAACTTTGTCAGCAATGCACCTGATCAGGACAGCTGTTAACTCAGCTGGAAACATAGCACTGCACACATGGGTCCCCAAGTGTCACAGTCTGGTAACTCTCTTGTGCTAGAGGTATGAAAACCACAAAAATATTCACCTCCCGGAAACAAAAAAACAATAGGTTTGCACACATATAATGTGTCACAATTTACATAAAAATTAACTTGTCTTGTCACTTAAGAGGTGATAAATGACTGATCATTGACACATTTATAGATATCAAGGTTAGCAACAGGTTTACAGAAAATACCAACATGCACCTCCAACACAAGAGAGTACTGGACAATTTAGCATTAGGGAGCGCATATGTGGAACGAGATGAAAATCCCTACCAATATCCACATCATTGGTGGTGAATGGATCTATGCGATCCTTTGGGGGTCCAGTCCAACGAGACTCTACCATCAGGTAGGATTCTTGGCCAAGCAGTTCCTCCAGATAATGCTGGCACATCTGGAAGAGGTCCAGGGGCAGTGCCGGAGCAAGGTAGGTCATCACCCGCAGCTTTGGTCCACCTGTGTCTGCCATGGTTCTCTAAGTGATCTGTTCTACATCAGCTTCAAACACACAAGATGTCAATCTACAGTGGGAAGAAGAATAAAAAATGCTGAATTAATGAAAGAAATACACACCTCTAATTGCCATGAGGTCATATTTCTAAAACCTCTAACAAATCTTGAAAGATACAAAGTATATTTGCGTTGAATATTTGAAGATTTTGGAGGATCAGACAAAATTAGCATCTGCCACCAGTCAAATACTGGTCAATATTGCAGTTGGTTTTGCATATTTTTTTTTCTTTGCTGATGATCAGATTAAGGTTCTTATTTACAATAATATTACCCCCCCCATCCTCCCACCCCCCCCCCCCAAAAAAAAGAAAGAAAAGAAAAACAAAAAGAAATTCAAGCTGATTTTTGAACTTTAGTCTTTTTAGCTGGCATGTGAAAATTTTAACTTCAGGCCCTGTTCGTGTATTGCATCAATCATGTTAACAGCCCACTAAGTCTACTCAAGCATTTTTCCATGTCATGGTCAAATTTTTTTCATAAATTCTTCCAGTGGATGCTGGATAAATCTGTTCAGCTGTTGGCTGATCTGTGTTCCAATATGTTGCTGTTTTCTAACTGGGATGTAAGAAATCCAGTAAAGGCACTCCCAAGAAAACACGCTAAAAGAAGTAAATGCTGAGTATATCATATATAAATGAAGTTCCTGTGGTGTCTGATCAATGATTTTCAGACAGATAAACAACCTATAAGGCCAAACAAGGAGACAATTTGGAGCATATTAACCATGCCAACACAACCCATTTCCTGGAAAGGCCTCATAAGTTATGTTTGAATTACATATTTTTAACAATCATACCAAAGGCATCAAGATGAGATAAGCGAAGATACCATAAGATGTCTATATTTCAGACACATTAGTCACCAGAACCACTAACAAGGTAATTACATTGTTGGCCTCATGAAGTTTTATGTATTTACCTTTAAATCTAGATACAACAAAGGAAGAACCTATCTGCACATAAAAAGACACACGGGAGACAAGCAAAAAACTTTCCCAAAGTTTCACAGATTTATTAACTTTCAAATTAATTTAACATGTTTGACATGACTTTGAGGCCTATTATGCTGGACTGACCGGGAAGAGATTGCTTTTCTGAAATAAGGCAGTGCTTCAAAACCATGGCCCTTTCTTGATGCAAACCATTCCATTCTTAAAATTCAAACTGTCACACATTCAAGAATACATGATACATATGTTCATCCGTTTTTTTTGTTTTTTTTTGGTGACAAAACTATAAATTTCTATTCTTTCCAAAAAATTAACTGTCAACACATTACTGCTTTCTTCCTTGTAAACCGTCCATTTGTATCTTACACCATCACTCAACATGTCCATTAAAATCTCTGGCAATGAAAATACCAGATTTGTGACAGAAGGCCTTGACTGACAGCAAGATGTATGTTGAAATGATGATAAGCTGAGTGGAAGTAATAATGAACTAGAATGGATAGATTTGCCAGCAAATCTGTTTGGGTGCAATTGGAGCTTGTTTTGAAACCCTCTCTGATACTGTTTTGTGACACCATCAATCATGGGTCATCAGGTACAATCTGCTGAACAGTAGTTGGAGAGTAACCAGGCAACAGGTGTATTGCAGGGCCAGAATTTCAGCGAAAATCCGAGAATCCATTGTCGTAAAGATTCTCCTAAAGTTGTCTTTCTTTAAAAAGAAAACTAATTGACAAAATTTTGCACAATTCTGGCCCTGTATTGTCAATCAATGCAATGTGATTGGCTTATACAACTACCATTCTTTTTTCAGCCAAAAGCTGAATAGGATTTTTTTAAAAAATTTACCAATAACTTTAATAATTTATGACATATCAATAAATCATACACCAGGTGCACAATTTCTCTCATAGTATGTAAAATTTCAAGGTTGTTACTTGTAAAATGGCTGAGAAAACTGAATCACAAAATGTGGCAGAAATGTATTAATAAATAAAGAATAAACAACTACAAAAACAATATCAAACAAATGTTGACATGATGTTGAATAAATGTAGACATGTGATGAGGTTGACATATGATTAGAAAACATTATAGTTCAGGCATACATTACAAATTTACCAATCGAGCCAATATATAGAAATATCCTAACCATGCTAACACAAACATTTTTTCTTGTCATTCAGGAACAAGAAAATTTGGTAGACATGATTCCTTCTGCCAATTTGTTTGTAACTATGCATGGATGGAAAAACAGAGAAATGGCAACATGGGGAGGTGCTGAGTGAACGGCTATCCTTAGTGTGGGTTGGGTATTAAATGCCCAACCCACTCCAAAGAAAATTGTTGACCTGAATCATGTTATCTTGATAGCTCTCGTCTACAATTCTTATTTATGTTTTTATTACTCTTGAAATTCGTCAAAGAAACATTGAAGCAGATGACATTCGACAAACCAGCTGGTTGGGGGGGGGGATTAAAGGGTTAAACTAGACACAACTGAAGATGCAAAAACCTACATTGCCAATCTCCTGTAGTTCCCACCTCTTATTTCTCCCTTTTGACCCCTCAACTTCTTGGCTGCATGCCCCATAGCTGTTCGCTCCATACATTTTGCAACCCCTCTGATAAATTCTACAGTGTCACCTTTCGACTCTATTCCTTACTAATACACTTCGCTCTTCATCCTCACAGTTGTCTTGTAATATCTCATGCAATCTTACCCCTTTGCTACAAAGAAGAAGCAGGCTATTGCCTATGCTTTTCCCCGTCTCGAGTTGTTCAATGGGTGGTACTGGAATTTTTTTCTACATATGCATGATGATGTGGACCTATGCATAACGTATCATTAAATTAAGTCACTAGGTCAAGAAATGAGGTCAAAATGGAACAGTCATGTTCCTTTCATGTGTGGGCTACAATTCATTTTTATTGAAGTTTTTACATGCATATGATTCAACCATGCATGCAGTTAGGGATACAATTAAACCAAGTCAACAGATCAACCCATACATAAGGTCTAGAAGACTAACCATTTTGTTACTTTATTGAATAAAACCACACAGACACATGTACATCATTCAGTGAACCAAGTCAGTAATTCAAGCATAAAGTATTAGGCTCTGCTTGAATATTATAATTATATACATTGAGCTGGACAAAGAAGCTTCACACTCTGCTTGTTTGGTTGTTTTTTTTTCCTTTGAAAGGCCATGAATGTACTGCTCAAATTTTTTATTTATATGTTTCAACATTGTTGTTGATGCCTTGCTGATAATACTACTGCCACACAAGGTCACCACATTAACAACATTGGAGCTATTAACCCTTCTTTGCTGGAGGTTAAATATACTCATGGACACCTCATCATGGATTTTGACTCACAGTTGCACGTAATTTCAGTTTAATGTAATAAAATAATAATCATGCTAAGCTTTTTACTGTTCTTGTGCAAAGAAATATACCCCAATATAAGGTATGCACTTTGGCAATATGGTATTCCAGTCAAACGTTGTGTGTTCGCTGTGGATCTTCCTTCTCTGATCACTTTTCTGTATACGTAACTAACAGTGTGAAGCAAGGTGGGATATTGTCCCCTCGGCTTTTCAATTTATATATAATTTAAGTAAAAATCTCATGAATACAAAAAGTGACTGCAATGTGGCTGGTGTGATGGTTAATCATTTATTATATGCTGATGATCTGTGGCTACTTTGCCCTTCTGCTAAAGGTCTTCAAAAGCTAATTAATATTTGTTGCACTTATGCTGGTGAACATGACATTTTATTTAATCCTAAGAAGATATACTGTATGAACTTCCAGTCGCACTCCTTTAAGTTGCATACATTACCTCATTTGTTCATGAATGATCAGTTGTTAAACTATGTCAATGACCATATGTACCTGGGTGTATTTCTTACTGATTCCTGTAAAGGTGATGCTGATATGAGACCATTGATCATATGATGACATGGTGTACAGGTTATAGAGCGCTAACAGGCCAGCTGTTTGTACAATGGAGAACAAGAGATGGGTAGTGTAAAAGCTTAGAGCAAGTAAGGGACATGGCAGAGAATGATAGGTTAGCATGGATACTAGGATTGAAGGGCGATTTTCCAGGAAGTAGAGTTGGTTTAGAGTCAGTGAAAGGCTTCTTGGTGCAGTGCTGGGAGAGTAGGAATAATATCTTAGGATTAGTTACGGAAGAGAATAGAGGGCAAACTTATCAAGGGAAGGGAGAAGGTAGCCCTTATTAGGGCTCTCATGACCCAGCTAGGTGGCATCATCAGCAGGGGCTGTGGGCATGCCGAGTGCAAAGTTGCGACAGTGGGATAGGTCTCCTTTTTTTTTGTTTTTCGTACTAAAGGCCACCTGACTAGCTACTAAGCTAGTCAGGACCACGGCAGATAAGCGGAGTGCCACAGAATATTATTATACAGATTGTAGCGCCAGTCAAATGTTGGTCTCCAACAGGGGTGTTACTAAACACGGGAACGGACCCATGGTACGGGAATGGACGGGAACGGACGGGAATGGAGTGTTATCGGGAATATACACTTGATTGTATTTGACGGGAATTGATTGTTTTATCCGACAATGAATTATCAATTTGTTTATCGGACTTAATTTTCAATTAGCGCAGATTATAACAGACAAAAATCTGCGTTTAAATTTTAGTTTAGGCCTAGGTGAATCTAGGCACTGTAACACCAGCAACACACCGGAATGTGGGTTCTACCTGAAAGCCGGTTTTACTGTCTCAAACATTTTCTTTGACTTTGGTCTTACTCTCATTCCAACTTCTGTCTTATTAGTTTTTGAAGCCCATAAACTTACTGCATATATAATCTTAAGGACAGAGTTTACTTTGTTCTTTGATCACTTGGCTCAGACTTGAACGGACTGTGATCAGGAAGTGACTGGAGTGTGTTTAATTTTATATATATATATATATATATATATATATATATATATATATATATATATATATATATATATATATGTATATATATATATATATATATATATACAGTTGAATCTCCCATCTCCCTATTAAGACCACCCAAGGGACTGATAATTAGGGGAGTGGTCTTAATGAGGAAGGAAATTAAAAAAGAATAAACAAAAATGGGACTGTGGTCTTATTATAGAAACGGTCTCTTTAAGAAAATGGTCTGAATTGGAGATTCTACTATGTACATACATATAAGTAAAACAAGTTTTTTTACCTCATTTGTCTCTCTCTTTTGTCTGTTGTTTTTGCAGATTGTCGTTTGCTTTTTTTTTTACCTATAACTATTTTTCGATTGTATTTGACTTAAGTCGAATTCACTGTCACACCATAGGGACTAGTCACTAGGGGGATTCAGGGTTAACTCGAACGGTTAACCATTTACTGCTCTTTTATATATATATATATATATATATCAGGGCTAGAAATAGGGCTTATCCGCTTGTCCGTACTAAGTGAAACTTGTGACGGACAAGTAAAGTTGCCAATGCACTTGTCCAAAATTTACATACAGTTCAATTAGAATAAGACTCCACTTGGTTGGCGGACAAGTGAAAATTTTTCCTTATTTCTAGCCCTGTATATATATATATATATATATATATATATATATATATATATATATATATATATATATATGTATATATATATTCCTCTTCTGAATGCAAGAACATTAATAGTCAATTAGAGACTAGACTTAAAACAGTAGAGTTACAAGAGAAGAGTAAATCACAGTCCTCAATTAAATAGGTATGCAGCATTTTACATATGTCCCCCCCACCCCCCTCCCAATGTCACTTGTTTTTTGGAAGTGCGAAGCGTTGCAACTTTTCCTGCTTAAGGTTGTAATTATAAAATAACATTCTTAGAATCCAGGACTTAACATTAATTCTTACAAGACCAGCACTGATCACTGTTCGGGTAGGCCCTATATCTGAAATTTCATAAAAAAAACTCGAACAGCCATTTTCAGGAAAACTAGAACACGCAATTTTTTCCCTTTTTATATATATAAATGTATTTTTTCACTTGTAAATAAGATAAAACACAGGTTTAATATTTGTAGCCAGATAGCCTCATTGTAAAAACAGGTCGAACAGTTGATGTGTATACCAATAGGCTATCACTGGGCTGTCATTTTGTTATAAGAATTTTGAAGTTTTCTGTCAGCGTGACGGCCAATATTTTAAAAGCTCATAGTTATCATAGTTGGCTAATAAAATAATTTTTGAATCAATTGGACCTGCCGATGGATGTATTGTCATTGTAATTTATCAAGCGTGGCCACAATAAAAAATATCGTACAGCTTTCCAAAACTTTTATTTGACGTGTAAATTTCAAATCTTCAAATTAGAGGTTGGTACGTATTTTAGCTTCCTTTCAGGCCTCATATTTAGACCTGTATCTGGCTTTTTATGGCTGAATGAACAAAAGAATGATATTCACATGGAAAACATTAATCAATAATCATTTGAATAAGTGAGAAAGCGGAGAATATAAACTGTTTATTGCAGTCAATGTAAACTATACATTCATACAATGTATAACAGCATCATGAGCAGTTAAGTCCCGTGGCAATAATTATCATTTTGATTACATGTAATTGCTTCCAGTGTCTAATCGTGGAGCCTTAAACATCAATGTTGTTGTACGGGCGCACCGTTTTCTTTTAATTTGACCCGGCTTTTTCCCTGCCTGGTTTGATTTTAGTACAGTCAATGTTCCATCACACGATGTGATTGTATTTTTTTTTACCTTTTTCGCCTCTTTTAAGAAGCGCACAAAGGTTGTGCGTCTCTGTTCCCTGTTTTTGTTACACCATACGCCAAGGGGAACTTCATGGTGTCTGTATTCTGGCACCAATATGTAATTTCCTTCGCCGAATAGTGCTCTCTCTAAATCTTTGTACTGTCCCTTGACCACGTTATGCAGAGTTTCTACCAAGTCGGACAGAGTTTTGAGCATGTGATTTCCCGATTCACAGTTATTGTTTGTCCACATCTTTTCTACTTGTTTGTCCCTAGTCGCTTCAAAATTTTCCCGTAGAATAGGCATGATTCTGTTTTCGAAGTAATTTCCAAGCTGAGGTGATGTTTCCCTAAAACTGTGTGCGACTGTTTCTGATCTTGTCTCAAATACTACAGAGTCATTTGCATCAATTAGTCCATTTTTCCCAAATATTGTTGAAATTAGATGCTTTCTGTCCTTTCTGATGTTCCTATCTTGTCCGTTAAGTAGTCCTTTATGTTATTTCTGAGGTGTCTCGCACAAACGATCGAAGTGGCAGATGGGAAACAATGTTTGATGGCTTTGCGCATGGCTGCTTCGTGGTCGTAGCCTATTACCAGTTCTTTTTGACAATCCACTAATTTGCTTGACAAATGGCCGAAGAAATTGCTGTAAGTCTCGAAGTCGGAATTCCCGTGTAAGAACATTGGGCCGAAAAATATAGGGGACTCTTTTGTTTGCTTGCCCACAACTGATAGATTTTTGAATACTGAAGCTGTAACGTGCACTTCTAAATTAAATGTCTTGTCAACACCTAACACAGTCTTTTCATGCATTGGCCCAGTCCCACAAAATCTTTTCAAGTCCAAAATTTGTTTGTCTGTGTACAATATAATACTTGGCACCTTTGATTTCGAGTGTGTTACATTTTGCACAAAGTCACTTGTGAGCACCATATTGTCAACCTGCAGCACCTGGTCTGCAAAATTGTCTTTATACATCGGTTTTCCTTTCAAGAATGCTTCTCTCCTATTTGTGTTGTATTTCTTGTTTCTGACCTGCTTGAGGTCTCGCGGGGCATCTAAAACACTACTCTCAGCAACTAGTTTGTTGTACGCCGCCGATGGTTTGTTGTTTTTCACCGCCTTTTCAATTCTTTCCAAAACTTCCTTTTCCTTTCTTACGTATTTCGTTTCCTTTTCCTTACTGTTCCCATGTGCCAACACTCCTGGAAACGTCCCTATATACTCTACACAGGCCAGGGGCCGGATTTTGTCAGCTTCGTGGCCAGGAAATTTTGATATCCAGGTGACTCGACGCTTGTAACTTGCGCCGGCCTTTAGTGTCGAGTACCGGCGGTATATTTCCACCAGCACCTCAGGCGATGGCTGGGGATCCAGTGGCACATATGTTCGAGTCTTGTTGATTACCTTCTCATTGCAAAGTTTCCCATTTTTGCTGAACACTTTTCGTAGAAGACCGTTTTCATTTCTTAAGTAGATGGTCTTTGGGGTTCCACCTCCATTCACAGTCCAGGCGCCACAGTCATCCCAGAAATCGCATTTTTCACCCCGCTGTTGTCGTGCCAAATTCTCACTGTGGTCTACGATGAAATATACATTTTCTTTGGTGCCACAGGGTACTCTCTTTCGTAGACTAGTTTCCGTCAACAAGAGATCTAGTACTTCTTCTACTTCCATAAACTTTCCTGGTTTTTTCAATTTCCTTCCTTCCACTTCTACGCCTTCGCTTTCACTGTCCCCTTCTTCAACTTGGCCTACAGACCTACAGCTTCCGGCCACAGGTAGTGGTGATGTCTCTTGGACGGTGATGTCTGTCAAGTCCATCCTAAATTTGGTTTTCAATCCATCTATTTTTTTGCCCTCGCCGTCGCTTTCACTTGTAGATGTGTCCCCTAGAAGGTCTACAGTCCTATAGCTTTTGGTTGCATGTACGCCTAGCGGTGATGTCTTTTGGACGGTAAGCCTCGTTTCTGGATGTGGCGGTGGTGACGATCTAAGATCTGATCCAGCGTCTTGCAATGCAGCGCTAGGCTTACTTGGCAGTGGTGGTGTCTTTTGGACGGTAGGCCTAAGCCTCGTTTCTGGATGTGGCAGTGGTGACAACCTATCTGAGGCTGAGCCAGCGTCTTGCAATGCGGCGCTAGGCTTACTTGGCAGTGGAGGGAAATGCAAATCCATGTCTGTCAGATCCACCGTAGCTTCTGTTGCCTTGATTTGACCTTCGTTGACATCTCTTAGAACGACGAAATGATTTGGGCGAAAGTCTGCTTCAGATTCAGGGAAATGCATTTGTGACCACATGATGGTTACAGCAGGAATGGCTGATTTCTTGACTCCTCGACCACAGTTCTTCCTTGAGAGAGGTTCTGAGAGAAACTCGGATCTCTTGGTTGGAGGGCAGTACGACCTGATTGGCATCCCAATAACTGCACACTCTGTGACCGAACGGACAACCCTGAATAAACATATTCTAATAAAAAGTAAAATAATAAATGTTTCTACTAGAAAATGTAAAGTGACCAAAATGGATTCATAAAGGAACTTGAGAGCGAGTTAAGAACAAATGTAATCTTACAAAAACGTGATCTAATCCTTTACCATGGTAACCACCAAAAGTATTACCTTCAGCACTCCTAAGTAAGTTCCTACATAGAAAAGCTTACATGTAATGATCAAGTTTGATAAAGATTGGACAGGTCAAACAGGGTGTAGAGTGGCACATTGTGTTCATTTTGAAAACGTTATCAGGGGAAAACGTGAACAACAAGGGATTGTAAGACAGACTTCAGCATAGATTTGCTATACTCCGCTACAAACCTAGCCTATCTATGAAGGGGAGTGGAGAGGGGGGCGTTTTTATGTAAGTCCTGTAAAAAGGCGTGGAAAATGCATATTGTTGTACTAAAAATGTTACTCTTCAAAATATAGGGGGAGCGTGCGCCCCCTCAGCCCCCCTCTTAATCCGCGCCTGTCTTATCTAATGTTATTTGCAATATATAGGAAACTTTCCCATCCCCATTCATGTTAGTATGACTTTTAAACCTACCCCTTTGCCGGACTAAATGTTACCGCTTAGTCTGCCCAGACCAAAGCCGAACTAACGTTAGTACGCTGAACTGTATACGGATTTAAGTTGGTGCGGCCACTTAATCTCGCACTAAAGTTAAGTACGGCTAACTGCATACGTGCTTTAAAGTCTGTTGCAAATGTGCTTGCTCTTGGTATTCATACACATCTTTAAGTAAATCGTGTTGCTGATACGCTCTTAGAAATTGCTGTCTTGTCGTACTAGCCTTTCAGACGAACTAAATATTGAATTTTTTTCCAACTGCTCAGCTCTGTATGTCTGGAGAACCCCTATAGATTACATTAGCCATAAATTTTAGCTTTCGGGTTATCCAATTCCTTTTTGAGATAAATACATTTACAATACATAATTTGCTTACCTGTACCCGGGCCTTGGTGCATGAATGACACTGCCACAGGATCTTGCTGTGTTCCTTGACGGCTTTCCAATAGTCCCGCTTGGTCATAGGGCATTTGGCGCCGACCCTACATGTTCGATGTTGCCACTTGTGGCAGTACTCGCATAGAAGAGCTTCGTCATCGTCATCAACCTGCTTGTGGCATACCAAGCAAGGATATGGCACTGGTTTGGATGTACGCTTTGGTCGTCTTGTTCCGATTTTCCATAGCATCCAATGTTCAGCAACAAACTGATACTGGACTGGAAGAGCACTCGTCTTTTTATGGGAAGCAAAGTTTATTTGGCTTTGATGTCTACTTATTTTGTTTTGTTTACATACTCGCTGGCGCAAATAAAGACGCCTTTGCAGGTGTCAATCCGACAAAGCCTTGTCCATCATACCTTTCCTGTAATAACACTCTCTGAAACCGGTGTTTTCATAAGCTTAACTATGCCGGTGTTAATCCAGAAAAGCCTTGTCCATTATATTTTTCCTAGAATAATATTCTCTGAAGCCTATGTTTTCATACGTTTCAAGTTTCCCTCCATATCTCCCTTTACCTATGCGGAATTAAAATTCAAAAATCTGTTTCAAATTCAGTTGAAATCATAACAAATTTCAATGGTATGGCCATTGTCGTGTTGACTTTAATTGCTGTCCAAATACTAAATCGGTTGCTCAAGTTCATGTTCGCGGGAAGTGTTACAAAATATACATTTTCTGAAAGCTAACAAATTGGAGTGTCCGTATTTTGCATTGTGGATGATGCAACTTTCTTAGCGTTTGCACACCAATAACAAAACTGCTGTCTTCAAATTTCGCACAAAAGCGTTCACAACTTTCATAAATGCTACTCAAATTGAATATTTCTTTCATAAACATAACTAAATATAACTATCTCCCCGATTGTGTCTGATTTTCTCTATAGGTTTAATTGTTCTTGACTTATAAACTGTTAAAACAATGAAGATGGGATCTCATTCAAACATCAAAGGTCGTGGCTTTTGAATGATTCTATTAAAAAAAGACTATGGTGAATATGCCAAATCCGAGACGCTATCCTGTTGTCAACACGATAACAAAGTATTTGCAACAAATCTGGAGTGAATTTGAGCAGAAGGGTGTGAGTTGAATCACAGATATTTTACAGATATATGCCTATGACTGCTAGTTGAACTCGCAAGACACGACGGGGTTTGATCTGCTATTCTGACTGGACTGTGAGTGTGTTCGTTGATCCACCTGAGTTAATTACCGGCTTCTCAGGTGATTGCATGGTCAAATGAGCACGCTACTGAGTAGTCTCAGACAACACTCCACTGCCTGTGTGCCGCTTGATGCAAACTGAGGCCAATGTCTATAATTTCTCGAAATTTGAAAAGAAACACATATTGTATATCAAGAGAAACGTCTGCTTTTGGGTAATATATATAAAGATTACAAAATTTACCAAGGTAAAAAAAGTTTGTGGTTAAGATTAACCACATGTTTAGCGGTAACGGAAGAAAGAAACGCACGTTGTTATTGCCGAGTGAGATAACAAAATACGGTACTTTCTGTACAATTTACATACCAAGGAGATCTAGAATCATATTCTATGAAGCATAAGCTTTGATTTAATACACAAATGACTAAAATCGACACTGTAGACAGAAGAAAGGACATCGTAAAACAATTAGGCCTATACATGACTGGATGAGACACTGTTGCGCCGCTTTCAGTGCCATGTGCCGCTTGGGAAACATTCGTACTGCCTTATAGTATTAACAGTGTATTAATGACACAAAAATGTATAATTATGAACAAAAATCCAAGATATTGTAGATATAAGACTGATGTTTGATGCCTCAAAAGTTAGGTTTATTTTATCAAAAAGCATGGGATATTTATGAGTGGGTATAGATATGATATCCCTACACAAATTACAGGAAAAACAAACACCCCCCCCCAAAAAAAAAACAAAAAACAAAAAAACAAAAACAAAAAAACAGGGACCTTACCTTAGCATTTCCACTTTAAGGCATTATGGTCATACTTTGAGCAATATCATTCAGGAAAACGGATGCATACTATATGATCTTTGATATATTAAAGTATATTTTACATGTATAATAATGGTGTTAAAAATATGTTTTTTATTGTACAATCGCGTGATCCCGTCAAGGCTAATTTGCAGAAAAGAAATATTTTGCACAGTAATTCACATTAAGATAAATGAAAATATTTCCGATTTCAAGATAAATGTATAATTTAAGATATCAAATAATGAACAAATTTAATAAGTGGCAATATTTTCATATCAGCGGCAGTATCAATATAACAACAACTACAATGATGAAAATCACTATTTATTGTGCTTGCATCATGGACTACAAAATTTCAGTGCAATAATGAAACGGGCGAATGAACCTACCCTCGCCCGGCTTTTGTCGTCAGTAAAAGCTTAACGACGTGACAAGAACCAAGGGAAGTTGATGATAGGGCCTGGGATATAAATGTATATATCTTTACTTTATAATTCCTGTCTGATGTTACGTATATCCCGTCAACGAACCCAGGTTTTTATTCTTAATTTGTTCCATATCGTCCGTTCCCGTCTATTTCCAGCCCCATTCCCGTCCGTTCCTGTCCATTCCCATCCGTTCCCGTACCATGGGTCCGTTCCCGTGTTTAGTCATACCGTCCAACAGAACAAATACTTTTGACACCTTGTCTTGTGGAGCAAACAAGTGTTCAGTCTGAGACACGGTATACACAACAGCAACAATATTTTAATTCAATGTGTATTATACTCTGACATATTCTATCAGTCTCCTGTAATAAGACACTGGAGAAACTTGTTATATTTTCATACTGGCTAATTATATTTAGATTTCTTGTTTCATGTAAGATTTTTAGTATATTCTAAACCTGAGGTTCCTTGTCTGGTAGTTTTCACAAGTTATATGTAATTACCCTTGGTTGTGCGCCAAGCATTATGTGCCTTCACTTCATTTTTGTTTTGTTTTCTTTCTCTTTTACTAATTCTCACTATGGACCAACATGTACATGTACTGATGAGTCTGAAATAAAGCAATATATATATAAAACATAGTTGCACAAACTTGCAGCAGTCTAAGAACCAAGTAAAAACAAATCATTTGTCAAATGACATAGGTTTAAGAACAGAAAATTTTGTTTGTACACAGTTGAAGTTCTTCTTCCTTCCCATACATGTGTCTCTGCTGCTACAATCTATTTTTTCTCCATCAGCTTGTCTATCTTGATCTGCTAGTTCTCCGCAAACAGTTCAGCAACAATTGACGTGCCCAATTTTATGTCAGACCATAGAGGTATTATAGGGACCCTATAATACCTCTATGGTCAGACGATCAAACGTTCATCGTGTTGCACCGACTGCCAGTTCTTTACAATTTTGCATCCTCTTTGGCGACAAAAAAATCACAACTGTGATAGCATATATAAACGACAAAGACGTACACTGGTGCAAAATACTTAAATGTCAGTTACCTGAATACTGATGTTCCAAATTTTGACTTGTCAGTTGTTCAAACGTTCACTGCGCTGCGCCGACTGACAGCTCTCGATTTCGTATCGATACCATAGACTACGGCAAATTATCTTGACACACAAGCAATACTGTAAAAGGTAGAAAACAACACCCGTTTAAATCCATATTATTGCAGCGTTACAATTGAGAAAGGGGCAACTTCGATATTAACTGGTATTTAATTGAATGTTTAAGCTGCTGTGTTACTTTCACTAAAACGAGTGATGACTTCCGTCATGCTTGGCATTTGTTTACAGATTGTACTGTACTGTAGTGATGGAGAGGACCGGCATCCAAAAGTTCAACTTCCAGCTTACGTAAACTTTAGATATCATTGTTACACTACAGGCTAGCCTACAGCAGATAATTGTTGCGAAAGACAACAAATCATCGTCCTGAATATAGATATATATATATCGGCACAACCTTACCAACTGTGATAATGACTTACTGTCATCCCTGTCAGTTTACGATGGTTTCACCGGTTCCAAATTTTAAGACGGGTTTTAAACATCCACCCGGAAGAAGTGGCCATTGCGCTCAGTCAGATGGCGCTAACATGTACGTTTACGGAGGTTATAATCCTGTTGCTGGACCTCTACTTTCGGAGGATGTCATTGATGAGCTTCAAAACAGCATGTACGCCGTGCACCACTTTAAACGCCAAGCCATGGCAGAATTGTGGAAGTTCAACTACGCCACTCGGATATGGGCTCGCATGTGCTCTGAAAATATACATCCAACGGCAGCCTCTGCTTGCGCAGTGCTTGTCAGTCGCAGTCTGTTTGTTTATGGGGGTACTATTATACCTTGGGGCAGGGTAATGAGTTGTACACTTAGTCGTTATGATCTAGAAACAAACACATGGGAGACGGTACCGACAAAAGGTGATACGCCTCCTAGAGGATATGGACAAAGTATGCTTCTTCATGACGATCATCTGTACGTGTTCACCGGCGCTATTGCATACATAGGTGACCCGGTAGCTGAACTGCACAGGTTGAGTCTGCATACACTTTGTTGGGAGAAACTGAACCCCGAAGGAGAGACCCCAAAAGGGCGATATAAACAGGAAGTGCTCAAGAGCAAAGACAGGTATTCAGTCTGCCTCCTCACCCCCTTTTACAAAAACAAAAAAAATTAACAATAAATATATATATACACACACACAGAATAAGCTTTATTGTACATACACGGATACATAGTCAGTATGGTCATAGAGGTATTATAATACCTCTATGGTATGGTACAGCATACAAGTAATGTAAACACATAGTTTCACGATTTACAGAGAAAAATAACTGAATATACTAGCACACACACACATATATATATATTTAATTGCTCTAGAGCCAGTCTGTCTGACTGTGTGTCAAAAAAATTGATAAAATTTCAAATGTTTTAAGTTAAACACAATCTTTTGAATTTAAAGTGGTAAATTTTAAAGTCTGTGTGTGCCTCATCAGCACACTTTCCAATTTTACAAATTTCGTTTCCATTTTAATGGATGCATTTCAACTACAAATCGATCAATTGATGTTGCTATTGACGCTTCTATTTACAATACATTTGAAGATATTCAACATTTAAAATTGAGAAGTATGCTTGATTAGCATAAAATCTAATTTTACATCTTTAACCTTCATTTCATTGGATGCACCTATAGCATAAACCTAAGAAATTGAAGTTGGATCGATACCTCTATTTGTACAGAAAATACTAATGCCCATACCTGGACAACATGTGGAGGTGACCTTCAGCTAGCCAGAGTTCTCTACTGGATCCGCTACGGGATGCAGGGGTGCCATCAATAATGATCCATAAATGGCTAAAAATCAACAAATGTGCAATGGCTCCAACAATCAATACTCACAAAGTATCATAAACAGTAAATAAAGAACCAACACCAGAGTTAAGCGAAAAAATGGACCTCCCTGACGCGTTTCCGGGTTGTGTCCAGTCTCACGCAGAGAGTGGTGCTCAGAAAGTAATATGTTTCCATACCTTAAGTGTGATAAAGAGAAGTTTAACATAATCGAAAGAGAGGAGTGTCACGTTTCACCATAGTATATAATAAACGAAAAGTTCAGCTTTGTGTGATTTGAAAGAGTACTTCTATCTTCGTACAGTCGTATTGAATGTTAAAAGAACAAACAGGTGATCATGTTAAATTTATGACTGGTTAGGTCAAAGCAGTCAGCCAGGTAAGTAAATTAACATAATGGCAGAGGGATATTTATATTCTGTATACTATTCATATGTCCATGCTTTCAACCAGTAATAAAGATGTATAATCATGGTGTTGTATTTGAGTTGTATGTCTTGATTTACCACAGTCATGGTCCTTAATTAGATGGCTTTTTCACTCAACTGTGAATATGATGGAGGTGATTGATCAGTTCAAATTAATAATCCATGAATATAATTATGGTAAGAATTTAAGAGTTTTTTTTTTTTTTTTTTTTTTGGTCATCGCCCCAGTGTAGGCCTATAGCCCAATATGCGGTTAGGCTTGATTGTTGCACCCATCCTGTAAGTTAATTTAAATAGAGTAATCACATTTAATTGTAAAAAAATATTACTCAATGTAAGTGATTCAGTGTTAATGATTAAATAGTTCAAGGGGTAGAGGGGCCCATTGTTTCCTCATAAGATAAGTACAAATCCTGTTGCCATTGAGGAACACTCCTCAGGATGTCTAAAAAATTCAACAGAGGTTGTTGAGGAAATCTTCGGGGCAGTGTCTTACCAGAGAAGCCTTTATACACTTGTATCCTGCTCAGTCCTTGTAACACTGTGATAGGGATGGGGTTTGGTTTGCTCTTAGTGGTATTTCGGGCTGGGCCAATTAGAGAAGTTTGGGTTGTATTTTATGCGTGGCCACGTGGCATGGGGGCGCCCGTAGCATCAAAGGGGCTTGTGTATGCACATTATTTTTGCGCATGCTCCAGTGTTGGTAATCGGGTTGACAAATCCTCCCCCCCCCCCCCCCCCCCTCGAGACCTGTAATGGCGTCGCGCCTAAAGTTGTCGCATCTGCTAAACGTCTTGGTACAAAAGCAGCAAGTGAATCGATGAACTTCTTTGTGGATCTACAGAATGATCAGTACCTTACTCAGAAGAACTTTAAGACAATTTTGACATTTATGAAAGTTGTCTATGCATGGTGGCTGCGTACCACTTTTTTCTTTGGAATTAAGGCCTAAAGGTTTGACTGCTGGTAACTCGTGTATTCAGACAGTCTCAGTTGTGTGACTTATAAATCGTCAGATTGATTTTGTGTGGTATCAAGGGTAATCAATCAACACTGTCATCTTTTGAAACTAGGTACATAGAGATACCACATCTATCTACAATAGAAAAACCACAATTGCCCGTAGCAGATCCCTTTATCCCTGCGGAACATATTGATATATTTCCGTTTACGTTCCGACAAGAAGTTCTAAACTAGAGGGAATCACCTGTACAAGAACTGCGTCACATGCCCATATCTTGCTTCAAATACTTTTTTTTTTATTAGTACTAGCACCAATATAAAATATTATATAACACAAGAAATTACATGTCAAACTCGTAAGTGCATGCCTAATATATATTATTGAATGTTCTTGTGATAAACAATATGTTGGACAAACATCTGAAACGATGGCCCAGAAGTTTTACGAACATAGGCAAGACATTAAACAAGACAATAAATCTATCCCGACGGACCTCCGAGCCCGTACAGGTGCAGCAATCTTAATCTACGATATCCAACATATATCAATCAATCTAACGATTTATTACGTCACACTACTGAGGCTGCCTGTATACATGAGTTATCCACAGTCAAATCTTTAGGCTTTGATTCCAAAAAAGAAAAGTGGTAAGCCACCATGCATGGACAACCTTCATACTTTTCAATATTGCCTTTAAGTTCTTAGAAGAGAAAGGTGGAGTGGGGGCTGGTACAAGAAATAATTCTGCCCATGTACAAGGTATGGAAAATAAGAAAATGTATAAATAATGGTTGGTACGAAATACGGAAATTAAATAGGCTTCCAGTACGTAAGTATGGCAAAGAAAAATTGCCAAGGACGAAAACCCCTTAACCCACCCCACCCCTAAGGCATTGATCATTCTGTAGGCATCTGCAGCTGTGCAGAAGAGAAGTTCATCGATTCGCTTGCTGTTTCTGTACCAAAACCTTTAGCAGAAGCGACAATTTAAGGCGTGGCGCCATTTCAAGGCTCACGGGACTCAATGTGTCGAGCCTCTACAGGTTCTACCCAGGGAACAAGAGCAAATACCATGTGAAACCACTTGAAGCTACGGGGGGGGGGGGGGAGGGGCACATATCACATATGGCCAAAACACGGGCGCCCCCCCCCCCCCCCCCCACCAAGCCACGTGGCGGTGCATCAAACATGGACACGACCCCAACGGGACGGTTTTTTAAAGGACTCACTAGCACGACACTTCCCCAAAGATGCCCTCGACACCTCTGTTTAATTTTTAGACATCCTGTTCCTCAATGGAAACAGGATTTGCACTTATGAGGAAACAAAGGGCCCCTCTACCCCTTAAACTATTTTTAATCTCCAATCATTAACAATGACTGACTTACATTATTATGTAATATTGATTTACAATTAAATATGGTTTTGCTATTTAAATCAGCTTGCAGGATGGGTGCAACTATCAAGCCTAACCGCATATTGGACTATAGGCCTACACTGGGACGATGACAAAGAAACCTGTTGAACAAGAACCATCATTATATTCATGTATTATTGATTTGAACAGATTAATCACCTCCATAATATTCACAATTGAGTGAAAAGGTCATTTATCTAAGGACCACAATTATGGTAAATCAAGGCATACAACTCAAACACAGCACCCTGATTATATATCTCTGTTATTAGTTGAAAACGTGGACATATGAACAGTATACAGAATATAAATATTTCACTGACATCATGTATAACTACTTACCAGGCCGACTGCTTTGATCTAACCAGTCATAAATTTAACATGATCACCTGTTCATTTAACATAAAACACGACTGTACGAAGATACAAGTACTCCTCTCAATCGTACAAAGCTTCATTCCCCACTTATTATATACTAGGGCGAAATGTGAAACTCGTCTTGTACACATATATTAAACGCCTCTTTCAACATCACATTTAAAGTATATGGAAATGAATAATTTTGTGAGCGCCACTCCCCCTGAAGAAGGAGCACAACCCCGAAACACGTCAGGAGCGCCCTTCATTTTTTCGTTTAACTCTGGTGTTGGTTCTTTATTTACTGCTAATGACACTTTGTGAGTATCTTATTGGAGCCATTGCAACTTCGTTAATTTTTAACCTCTGTCTGTAATAAATTTTGCGGAAAAAAATATATATAAGCTAATTAGTATGTGTGCCCTGAAGTGAAGATATTACTGGTAATCATACGTTGACTTATACACAATTCCAAAGTTTACTTATACAGTGTAGCCTCTCAATAGAGGACACCCTTGGGACTGGTAAAAAGTGTCAACTGCAGAGAGGTGTCCACTCCAGACCTATGTTTTATTTATTTTTTTTTATTTTTAATTTGTTTTTGTTTTGTTTGTTTGCTTGTTTTTGTTTTTGTTTTAAATAGCACATGTGTAGTACTGTTGATATGTCAAGCTTGGGAATTATGTCTGTGCCCTAGCACTGTGACTCTTTAAAGTCAACAACAGCAAGTGATATTCAAAATTGTCTTGCGTATAATAGAAATTATAAGTTTGTTTGAAAGCAACTTGGGACATGGTTGTGATGCATCAACATGATAAACTCTTTTCTGTTATTTATAATTGGTGCATATTATAGACTTCTGGTACGAACTGAATTTGTGGAAATTGAGGGATACTGTCTCCCGTAGCTCAAGTAATAAACATGTAGTCGCACAAGCAGTACTTTCAAATGTGGTACTTTTTGACAGAATAACACCACCACCCCTCATATCAGCTGGGCAAACAATTGTAAAACCAGCTGCATTTACCATTGGAGATGAACCTATACTTATACAGTTTGAAACAATGGATATGATGATAACAGTGCATGCAAAAGGTCCAATTATTATTCGTATTTGCATGTTTGATGTCTATGGTGTCTTACGGGTAAAAGTTAAAAACTGGTGCTTCTGTATTTACTACTTTGTAGATTTTATTTGATTGGAGGAGGGCATGAATGGGAAGCTGCCTGCCTTGAAGCCATCCATATATACTGGTTTGAGGCCAACAGATGGGAAAGCATATCATGCATGCCTGATGATGTATTTGGATCACCAGAACCCCGCGCCTCACTAGGCTGCAAGCTACTGAAAGATCAAATCTACATATTTGGGGGACGATACTATGGACCGGCTGGAGAGTCGGCCCTCAATGACATTTGGAGAATATCAATACATACATGGAAGTGGCAGAAACTTCCAACCTCATTACCTACGGGACTTTATTTCCATACAGTATGTCTGGCACCTTCTGGACATATATATGTTTATGGGGGCATTGATCCAGCGAATTGCAGAAATTCATCTGTATATAGAATGCGCCTATTTCTTCCTCGTCTTTCAGATATTTGTTGGGAGAAAATTCTTTCCCATGTGCCACCAGACAAAATGCATTTGCTTGCCCAACTAGGAATCCCTCCAAACTATCTGAGCAGGCTCCAGTGAGAAGTACCTGAGAAGGGTCCAGAAATTTTTTTTTAACAACTTCCCCACATTTTTCTCAGTTATAAATGGAATGTTCAAGTGCAATACATGCTACATTTTGGTGGCAGCCTTGTTGATCTGATGGTGATGGCCGAACTAACAATTGAGTACATATACCTGAAGTTTATAAAACTGAAAATACAAATTAACAAATAGGGTGCAGGAATAGTAATGGCTTAGCTGAATGAATAATACACCTGTTATAAAACCTCCAGGGTGAGAAAACTCCATCATGGGTTTACTTGTCCGAGGACAAGTACCCATATGTCTTATATGTCATTTTTCTGAATTTTCACTTGTCCTGCATCAAATTTTACTCGTCCCGGACAATAGGACATAGAAATTTTCTCACCCTGACCTCAGAGTTATATGTCCTTATGGAGGGTGACCATTTGAAAATACAGATGCCCTATGGAGTATCACCATTTCAAGATACCTGACAAGAGACTCCCCCAAGGTACATTCCCACCAAGTTTGAAGTTGATATGGTCAACTGTTTTAGAGAAAACTACTTGTAAGAAACATGTACAGTAGTGTTCCATGCTTACATGTACCCGTAGTGATTAGTTTTTACATAAAAATTCAAGATGACACAAGTCTCGCCCAGTGAACAAGACCGGTGGAGTTGGAATCAAGTTACATTCCTACGTACTAAGTTTTAAAAGATTCCAGATTGTGGTTTTGGAGAGGAAGTGAAAAAAAATGCAAACACACAAAAATTCAATAAGAATATTGATCTTGCATGTATGGACTAATTTTCTATTATAATCCTTATTGACTAAATTGCGCAGTTATCAATAGGAATGCATACATTAAGCGACAGGCAACTGAAGTGAAAAAAGTTTAAAATCAGGGATCCAGAGTATCACCTCGTACCTTGTGAACAACTTTGATTATCCCTTCCACAAGCTGCAGTTGAGTGAAGCTTCAGAATAATTTGAGTTATGTCTTTAGAGAAAAGTTGAAAATAGCGAAAAAAACGCACACACAAGCATGAAAATATCGCAGTGACACCTTTAGAGGAAATTACCCAGAAGTGTCCCTATATAATTTCGACGGCCAAGTGGTTTTGGAGGCAAAGATTGTTTTAGATTTTGCAGTGCAATGCAATGAAATGAAATGACATGCCATGACATGACATGACATGACATGAAATGACCGTTTGAACATACTGGGCAGAGACCCACCCAAGGTACATCCCCACCACGTTAGAAGTGGATTTGGTTGACGGTTTTGGAGAAAAGGCTGAATATGACTTTCCATGGCAATCCCCATGGACACACTCAGTGATCAACAGGAATGCATGCATTCACTGACAGGTACCCAAATTGAAAAATTCATTAAAAATCAGGGAACCGCAGAATCATCACGTAGTGAACAGCTTTGTTTAACCTTTCCTCAAGCTACATTTTCACAAACCTTGAGAACAATCTGAGTGACGCTTCTGGAGAATAAGTCGAAAGTAGGGAAAGCACATAAAAAGTTGTTAAAAAAACCGGAAACAAAATCGCAGCTCCACCTGTTTAAGAAGTTAAGGTCTAGGGGCCCTTAGACGTATCCCCATGCAGTTTTGAAGTAATTGGCTGGGCAGTTACGGTGAAGATGATTTTTAAAGATTTCGTCAAAAATGAACCAAGAAAAGAGGCTTCATATGCATCAGCAGTATAATACAGGATTAAGATAAGAAAACAAAAGGGCAATTGCTGCATGTGTCCAATCTCCTACATTGCGGTGTATAGAAGCCAAAAACCTTGAAATGTAAATCACATCATTTCCATGTTAACATTCCAAACATCCTTTCAAGGCTCAGCATACATGTACAACTCTCACATGATTAAAGCTTTTGGAGACAGCTGTGCAAATGGCAGTACAGTTAGATACAGCCAAGCTTGGTCTGCAACTTCATTGTACAAAATCTAGATCTACATTTCTAACTCAAAGTGTAATCTAACAGCACAGAGTGTAGTGGTTGTGATACATGTCATACCCAAGGTCACTAATAACTTGAGAACTATTTGGGCCCAGACCTTGGTGTTGTTTATGGTGAAAGTCATACTTACACAGTAATTGGTTGACCTTGAGGTCCCCCAAAGGTCACAGGGCCACAATTGTGATAAACTACTTTAGTCACAGGTTGTTCATGCAGCCCTCGAATTTTGATTTTCTTTATGCCGCTATTTACATAAAATTCAATAAAACTTCTCAAACTGAACACCTCTCCATACTGAACATCATTTCTCGGTCCCAATTATACACTTCCACTGTAAGCAATTCTCTCTGTACCGAACACCTCACTATGCCGAACGCTTTTTTTCTGGACCAAAGGGTGTTCAGTGTAGGGAAGTTTGACTGTACTACAGACAGACAGCTTTATAAAAACAAAGATGTTATTTTGACTATATATGTTTTATCATGGTCATGATCACTAGGTGGCATACATGTTGCTAGTTTCTAATTTTAATTGCTCATGTCTCTGTCCACATCACTCAGTATGAAGCAAATGACACCGTAGTAGAGTTTAGCAGTTTGGGACAAAAAGCTCTTGACATCTGTATATAAGTAATAAACTAATATATGGTTACTGATAAAAATCATTATTGCACATGTGCAGTGTCATTTTTTCTTTTTTAGCTCTGCTGACCATAGGTTGCAGAGCTTGATACTCGTGTCTGTCCATCCGTAAACATTTCCTTTTCAACAGAACAGCGTCTACTACAGTCTTTATGTTAGCCTCCTAAAACTTTTTGGACATATTATATGGATAAAAACCTAGCTTCCTTTCGCTACTGGTGATTCTATCTTGTGGATTACATAGTATAGTGGCCAAAGAAGAAGAAAAAAAAAGTGTAAGGCTAATTTTGCCAAATGTTTATCGTGAGGAAGTTCAATATTACATAGTATAGGCGATATTGACCTACTTTCTCAAGACTGCAGAGTTAATACATAACTGGAAATGATTTTCTTGTGACGGTTGTTACATCTAAATTTCTGGCACACATCCCGTTACCAATACAGGAAAATTGTACAGACAAATGTCTATAAGATATGGAGCAATGATGCGCCATTGGTGATAATTATTGGAATTAACATCATATGTATGAAAAACACATAAAATTCATTATTATGATAATAGACTCAGACACAACTGCAAAATTAACAGCAAATATACATTAGACCAGTGGTCAAAATGTGATAAATTTTGGATGACCTTAACCCGTTTTCAAGGTGATTAAAAACTTAGTAAAGGACACGTAATTCGGTATTACGAGAAAGCATGAGGTTAACGATACCAAATATATCACAAATATGTATCATATGTAGGTTGAAAGTGCATAATTTTGGATGATCTTGAGTAGTGTAGTTGGGAGTGGTTTGAACCACGTTGCACTTGATGACCCCAAAATCCTGGATTCTGATTGGTCAAGAGAGGTCACGTGACCAGTCTGTGCTTTAATGTTCCTGTCTCCCCATTGGTCGAGAGTGGTCACGTGACCAGAGAGCGGGAAAATGAAACTGTTCGAAAAAAGAAAAACGAGACTCTTACCTTCCAGAAGGAATTTAAATGGAATTTGTGTTCTAAAACATTTAAAATTTCCTTTCTGATTTTACCAGAATAGTAGGGTTAATATTCAATTTTCTTTTCTCAGGCATCTTAAATCACTTTGGGGTCAAAGATCATGGAAACGAAAGATGAGACATATTACTACACTTGAAATTTGACACCTGAATGAAAACAGGTCTAGACAGCATGTCTGTTGAACTTTTTTTGCACTGTTAAGGGGCAGAGGTGAAAAAAATGAAAACAATCTCATTTCACCAAATCATGAGAAAACATTGGTTTTTTTTAGCAAGTTACAGGGTCTGATCCAATAATAACCAATATGTTTATTAACATTGAGCAAATCTAGGCACAGTAATCTATAGGTGGTAGTTTTTGTTTCAAACATATATGCCTACTTTATATGTGGATTTTGTTGCTGTTTTGTCAGACTTCATTGTCATCCCAATTACATAATCAGTCTCCAAATTTCCTTACAGATGGGAACTGAAAGAGATAAACAATCCAGGTGTAATTTGTGTGCAGTGAATTTTTCCCGCTGGATCTAACAGACCCGTAACCAGCCTTTTGAAAATGGGGGTTTGTTTTGCAATGATAAAGTGACATTGGCGAGCGCCGAAGGCGCGAAGCTGTGCTAGGGGGGTCCGGGGGCATGCTCCCCCGGGAAATTTTTCAAAAAAGAACCCCTAAAAACTGCATTTCCTGCAATCTGAGGGGGGTTTTGCCCTTACTTTCTGTTTTCATATATGCTTATTTCACGGCAAACAACATTGAAGTGATTTACTTCAGCGATATCTATATATAATACATAGCTTTGTATAGAAAAACTTTAAAACTACTGGATGAAATGCCTTGAAATTCGGGCCACGTGTTACCCTGGGCCACCTGAGCGTGGTTTTCTCACCGTTTTTCATTTCGTTGGGCCAATCGATAAATATCGGCAATTAATCGATTTTTAGGGCAAATCTTTTGTATTTTGAATGACGTCATTATATAAGGACAAGCGACGTAGATAGAGAGCCACCTAGCGTTCATCGCTGCGAGTTTCTGACTTCGACATGTAAGCCTAGGCCTACATAGGCACTAGGCCCTGGAGCTCTACAAGTCTACTGAATTTGCGTGCATAGCCGATCATTGTCCACATAATATACATTTTCTTGCATAAAGTTAGTTTTTTTAAGTGCAACATTAATAACTATCTTTCATTACTTGGTTTCATTGACAAATTCAATTTATTTGCATTTTGTTTGATGAAAATGTAGGACCTATGTCAGGCCCGTAACCAGGGGGGGTTCGAGGGGTTCAATCGAACCCCCCTTTTCAAACGAACCCCCCTTTTTCTCAAACGAACCCCCCCCCCAAGTAACATTGTGAAACTTATTCAAAGCCAGCCACCTAGGACACAGGTGCAGTGAATGTTGATCATTGGCGCCCTTTTAATATCGCCACTTTGCCTCATAGATATTTATCATTTAAAACGTCATATTCTTCAAAATAAAATATACTCACGATTGTGGAGCTCGTTTCTCATGTTTTAAATAATTTCTGAGCTTTGACTTGAAGCTACGCTGTCGTTTTGAATGGTAAAACGTTTAACTCTTTCAGGTTCATCCCCGTATTCAAGACTGAGTCAACAGCTATATAGTGCACTTTGCATGACACAAACTTGAAAACTGTTGATCCAGTCTCGTGCATTACATGATTAAAAGCCCGGCGGAAAGCTGTTGACTGACCGTTAGTGGTAGACATGACATGTTGGTATTCGTTGCAAAGGTCTTTTCACGAGGAATACAAATATGAAATTGTTATATTGATATTGTATCATCACTGAGGGTCCGTATATATACGGACTCAGACTGCAAAGTGTTAACTTGATTCTTCATGATGAAAGGCATAGCCTCTTTTCTTTACGATGGAAGCCATAACTCATTTTTTCATGGTGGAAGCCACAACTACTGTGTTAATTTGAGAAAAACTTAGGAAAAAATTCTCTTCATAAGCTGTCCTCGGTACATGTGACAGCAATGTGATTGTCACTGTGTGTGAAATGTATCTCAAAATTCACGAGGCAGTCTGGGACACACAAAAGTACATATTCATATTGATAATATCTGTAGTATTATACTTTATTAATCTAAAGGGATAGTCTATCTCATCAAAATTATAATGATCTAGCCGTATACCCGTGAAAATCACGGGTTTTTTTAAAAGAAAGATCAACCGTTTTGATAACATTCATTGTAATGTAGGCTGATTCACTGGGAAATAAAGACAAAAAATAAAATCTCTGATAGTAGTAGGGGTAATCATTATAGCGTTCAAACAAATACAAAATTACATGTGGGCCTACAGGTAGATCTATATTAAGAATCACTCATTTCAAGATTTCATGGAAGACTGTATTTCAAAGTTGTGCAACCAAATAATATTGATTTTAATTATTTTTAATATTAAGTCCTTGTAATCGCTCCCACTGTAGGCCTACATGGAAAATGGAAAGCTGAAAGTTTTGTTTTCCCGCATTTTTTTTCCAAAGTCAGATTGCGTGGGGGGGGGGGGGGGGGGGGTCTTTCTGTTATGTCCTAGGCCTACACGTCAGGCGGCTAAAAATGCGTTTTCGGCTAGTGTTCACGTTTACTGTTTTCAAGTGGAATTTCGAAAATTATTTTAGAAGCATAGGCCTATATATAACATAAACCTACATGTAGGCCCTACAACTGACCTTTACATAGGTCCTACATTTTCATCAAACAAAATGCAAATAAATTGAATTTGTCAATGAAACCAAGTAATGAAAGATAGTTATTAATGTTGCACTTAAAAAAACTAACTTTATGCAAGAAAATGTATATTATGTGGACAATGATCGGCTATGCACGCAAATTCAGTAGACTTGTAGAGCTCCAGGGCCTAGTGCCTATGTAGGCCTAGGCTTACATGTAGACGTCAGAAACAACTCGCAGCGATGAACGCTAGGTGGCTCTCTATCTACGTCGCTTGTCCTTATATAATGACGTCATTCAAAATACAAAAGATTTGCCCTAAAAATCGATTAATTGCCGATATTTATCGATTGGCCCAACGAAATGAAAAACGGTGAGAAAACCACGCTCAGGTGGCCCAGGGTAACACGTGGCCTGAATTTCAAGGCATTTCATCGAGTAGTTTTAAAGTTTTTCTATACAAAGCTGTGTATTATATATAGATATCACTGAAGTAAATCACTTCAATATTTTTTGCCGTGAAATAAGCATATATGAAAGACAGAAAGTAAGGGCAAAACCCCCCTCAGATTGCAGGAAATGCTGTTTTTACGGGTTCTTTTTTGAAAAATTTCCCGGGGGAGCATGCCCCCGGACCCCCCTAGCAGAGCTTCGCGCCTTCGGCGCTCGCCAATGTCACTTTATCATTGCAAAACGAACCCCCCTTTTCAAAAGGCTGGTTACGGGCCTGTATGTAAAGGTCAGTTGTAGGGCCTACATTATATATAGGCCTATGCTTCTAAATAATTTTTGAAATTCCACTTGAAAACAGTAAACGTGAACACTAGCCGAAAACGCATTTTTAGCCGTCTGACGTGCAGGCCTTAGCCCGACATAACAGAAAGACCCCCCCCCCCCCACGCAATCTGACTTTGGAATAAAATGCGGGAAAACACAACTTTCAGCTTTCCATTTTCCATGTAGGCCTACAGTGGGAGCGATTACAAGGACTTAATATTAAAAGTAATCAAAATCGATATTATTTGGTTGCACAACTTTGAAATACAGTCTTCCATGAAATCTTGAAATGAGAGATTCTTAACATAGATCTACCTGTAGGCCCACATGTAATTTTGTATTTGTTTGAACGCTTTAATAATGATTACCCCTACTACTATCAAAGATTTTATTTTTTGTCTTTATTTCCCAGTGAATCAGCCTACATTACAATGAATGTTATCAAAACGGTTGATCTTTCTTTCAAAAAACCCGTGATTTTCACGGGTATACGGCTAGTTCATTATAATTCTGATGAGATAGACTATCCCTTTAGATTAATAAAGTATAATACTATATATATTATCAATATGAATATGTACTTTTGTGTGTTCTAGACTGCCTTGTGAATTTTGAGATACATTTCACACTCAGTGACAATCACATTGCTGTCACATGTACCGAGGACAGCTTTTGAAGATATTTTTTTCCTAAGTTTTTCTCAAATTAACACAGTAGTTGTGGCTTCCACCATGAAGAAATGAGTTATGGCTTCCATCATAAAGAAAAGAGGTTATGCCTTTCATCATGAAGAATCAAGTTAACACTTTGCAGTCTGAGTCCGTATATATACGGACCCTCAGTGATGATACAATATCAATATAACAATTTCATATTTGTATTCCTCGTGAAAAGACCTTTCCAGCGAATACATCCAGTGATATTTGAGCATTTCAATGAGATCCATCATGTATATCTAATGGCTATATAAGACCAACATATTGAATAGGCACATATATCAAATCGTTCATAGAGCTAGTACTCTTTAATATGATATATGTATACTATGCTAGACCTATGTCTAGATTTAATTTTTGAAAAATAATATAGGCTAAGTCAACAGCTTTCCGCAGGGCTTTTAATCATGTAATGCACAACGAGACTGGATCAACAGTTTCAAGTTTGTGTCATGCAAAGTGTACTATATAGCTGTTGACTCAGTCTTGAATACAGGGATGAACCTGAAAGAGTTAAACATTTTACCATTCAAAAGGACAGCGTAGCTTCAAGTGAAAGCTCAGAAATTATTTAAAACATGAGAAACGAGCTCCACAATTGTGAGTATATTTTATTTTGAAGAATATGACGTTTTAAATGATAAATATCAATGAGGCAAAGCGGCGATATTAAAAGGGCGCCAATGATCAACATTCACTGCACCTGTGTACTAGGTGGCTGGCTTTAAATAAGTTTCACAATGTTACTTGGGGGGGGGGGGGGTTCGTTTGACAAAAAGGGGGGTTCGTTTGAAAAGGGGGGTTCGATTGAACCCCTCGAACCCCCCCTGGTTACGGGCCTGTCTAATAAGATTATTTAAATCTGAACAGTCAGCAGTTGGGAGAGCTTAGCGAGGCACAGATTCTCATGCTTTGCCAAAAATTTGGGGTCAAAATGAAGGGTTAGATACATTTCCTCCGACACGTCTCACTGACGTTTGATGAAAACCACATGCTGGCACAGACAAATCAGTCCTCGCTCCCTCAACATTCTTTCACTGATAACAGGGCAAAGGTGAAGTCAACAAACTTAATGATGAAACTAAAGATGCCTGCAAAAATGTGTGGCTATTAGTCTTTCATTTATTCTAGAACCATCTAGGGATGAATGCAAAGATGAGGTTAAGGCACAAATTCCTTGTGGATTCAATTGAAAATAACATTCCCATAACTTCTCAGCAAAGTGATTGGCACATACAGTGAGCTTATGGAATGGGATCAGGGTGAATATTCAACATGGCATCATGCATTGTTCAACATTGGATTATGCAATGTTCAACATTACAATATGCAATATTCAACATTGCATTATACAATATTCCAGATTTAATTATGCATGTCAAGATTGTATCATGCAATTCAAGATTGCATTATGCAATCTTAAGATTGCAAATATATAACTTCTGATTGCATCATGCAATTTTGGACATGCCATTAAGCCATTGCAATAGTGCAATTTGCGAAGTAGATAATATTCATATCGTTTTGCAAGTAATGGTTTTCTTTGTTTTGTTTCTTGCATGCAAGATGTGCCAAATGTAATATTAGTATTACTTCATGCAATTTAGGTAAAGCTTGATGCCATGGGCAATGAGTGAAATTACACTGTTGCGAATACAATATGATATGAGGAAAGTTATACAATTTCAACATTGGATTATGCTATTATGACTAATATTTGCGGTTGACCATTTGGAAAACGTAATTTTCAGTATGCACTTCGCAGTGCGCATCATGCAGAACACGATTTGGTTGCACTATTTCTTTTACACTTTCAACTTTGATTTATGGAATATGCAATTTCCATTTTCTGTTATTTGATAGTTGCGTCATCAATATGCATTTATTCATCCGTCGTATTTTAAATCCAATCAGTCATGTTCGAAACATAATTGGGTAAAATGGAAACTTGAAGCTCCTTTGTTTGTTATTCAATATGTGTGACTTTTTCGTCTTGTCATGTGGTGCGTATTCTGAGACTGAGTTGTGGGCAACAAAATAACTCATGCTCCCTCTTCATGCGCAAGCGCAGAAGACCTAAGCGCGGGTAGCCTGACCCATGCAAACTGTATCTGTGTCGTTTTGAAGTGGACAGGTATTTTTCTATGGCAAAGTAGGCATTTTATTCCATGCCTGGCGGGGTAAACTATGATAGCTGAACTTTCCCCTGCCACGACTTCAACACGAAGTTGCAATAGAACGATATGCACATGCGTATTAATGAATATTATGCTCCCCAGACTAAAAATGTTTTCAGTTGTTGTCACTTGGTGGCGCGATGTGCTGGCCGAGGTAGCCAGGCTATTTCTTCATTGCGTCAGTGAATGCTAGATGCTGTGGGCACTGCATCAATTTAGGGAGTTCAGTCACGTGACCACGGAGTGTTGACATTTGCATTTATCACCATTTGATCACTACCTTACCTCATTCCGTTGCCTGGTGTGTAAAAACTATCCAATAAATAGACATTGAATTTGGCATGATTGTAGCTAAATACGTTATCTATGACCTGTAAAAAAACGAATGCAATGTGTGCGGTGCTTTTGATGATGCGCGGCCGTAGAGGCGAACTATCGATGCAGCCGGCACGGTGGCCCGTTTGGCACGGCTTTTTCCATAACCGGAAGTAGTGTCATATGTTTTTAATGACTTTTTCTGCAGGCTGTGACATAAGGTGATTGGTCAGTTGCTACGTAATCATTCTCTGGTGACTACCTAGAACTTTTTGGTGGGTGTTACAAATCTGCGGAGCCAAAATAACCCATTTTGTGATTTAATTGAAAACTTCTGAATATCGGCAATTATCCAAAATCGTATTCTGACAACTTGTAACACTTAGCAAAACAAAATTTGGTCGTTAATTTACTAAATTCAAGTGTTTTTGGGGTAGTTAGGCCTAACAGGGCTTGCAGATTTTTGGTTGAAATCCACTTGTTGACGCGACTTTCTCAACGGCTGTCAACATCCGGGTACTTGTGTACTTCACCACACAAACTGAACCGCGTGTGCGCTGTTCCCCAAATCAACACTATCACAGAGTATCAGCGGCAGATAACAATAGGGCCAGAGTTCACCAGAAAGCTTGAAGAAAACCTCTTTTTAGATATAATTATCTCAGTTAATTTCAAGATAAGAAGAAAACATGGCCACAAATAGCGATTTTTTTTAACACATGCACAGCATTCAAGATGAGCCCACCAAGTCTTTCAAAATTTGTTCAGAAGTGCAGTGCATATAGGCCTATGCCAAATTAAATGATTTGGGAATAGGAGGGCTATTGCAAATACAGAATCCCCAAATTACAGACGGAGTTACCTGGCACTGTACAGTAAAATGAAAAGAATTGAAAAAAAATGAAAATTCTGATCAAAAAGGAACTCATTCAAGACTAAGAGCAAGACAGTACAATGGAGATGTATTTGCGGTAGGCTTACCTGATTGCCAGTTTATAATGCCACTAATCAGGGACAATGTCGGTCTATCTCAATTTTTAGTTCTATTTGTATTTCAAGTAGGCCTACAAGTGCAACTACAAAAAAGCTCAATGAGCAGTCCCTTGAATATGTCTAAATAGTCATAACACGAAGGAGCAGCCACAAACACACCTAGGCCTACATGCCGACAGTCAAACTAGGCCTAGGATTAGCAAATAGATTTCTAATAAATTAAAATTATGAGTGCTATTGAATTTGCCGAGTCTGAAAATTGATTCAAAATAACTTTCAGATTTGAAAAAGTTAAAAACAGAGTTCAATAAAATTGTAACAAGTAAATGCTCTTCAAACTCGAATAGAGAAACTAACGGAGAAAGTAACAGTGAAAAATAAAGAAAGCAGACTTAAAAGAAATGAGAGGCGCATAGGTCTACACCAGGCAAGCCCAAGACCCAGAAAATTCCTTTCTTT
>CAXHWN010000678.1:0-13000 GCA_964020975.1 Hermodice carunculata
ACACTTGTTAAAAACATTCCTGTCATTAGAATTAGATTACCAAGTGTACATGTAAATGTATCACGTACGTTTGGCGCAAAGTGTAAAGTGTTTGAAAACGTTCGGCTTTCACCAAACGCGTTTGGCAAAGTGTTTGAAAGCGTTTGGCAAAGTGTTTGTAAAGCGTTTGGAAAGTGTTTGGAAAGTGTTTGCTACGCATTTGCAAAGCGTTTGACTTTCACTGAAAGTGTTTGGGAAGCGTTTGGGAAAGGTTGGTGCGTTTGGCGTTTGTTAACTTGAACGCAAGCGTAACTGTATGTGCATTTTATTTGCTTTTACTAATATGCCTTACTGCTTTCTTTTGCAGCTTGACGAGTCTGCCATAGGGGTGAAACCCCCATGCTTGTTATTCCATAATTCAGATGTGACTGGAATAGAGCATTAAAAATTATTTGTAGAATAGTTTCGGGTAGTAGATTCTTCAATTTGGCTAGAACACCACCTGTCCGGGATAATTTGTTAGATATAAGAGCGACATGGTTATTCCAAGTAAGACTGTGGTCAATTAAGACACCCAAGAATTTGAAACTTTCTACCCTGTCTGCCTGTTGATTGTCAATTTTGTCAATTTTTATGTTTGGTATTTGTCCTTGGGGTAGTTGTTTCTGTTTTGTATGGAAGATCATACTTTTAGTTTTGTTAATATTCAAAGATAATTTATTCAAAGCTAGCCAGCCACTAGCTTTGGTTAATTGTCTATTTACATTGTCTGATATTGAAGAGTGTAATGATGTATCATCTGTGAAATTACATACTGTACTCGACAAGTTAGTGTCATCAGCGATAAGAAATTAACAAACAGTGAGGGTTCATTCAAGTGACTAATACATTGTATGTTGACATACGAATCCTATTCAGCGTCCCTCGCTGACTTAGAACGACTAGAATCTTAAACAAAAGTATTATGTTGTGTTTTCCTTTTTTCTTCAATGATCCTTGAACCACGGGAAGTTCTGTTGGAATCACATCGTTAACAAAATAATATATCACCTGTCCAGCACGAGTTGTACTGCGTGAGTCCCATAAACTTATGCAAGCAACCTCTTATGAAAGCAGCTCAGGCCAGATATATCTTTTCAGATGAGATTCAACTATCACTTCCCCTTGAAATTATATAAGCACACACACACACACACACACACACACACACGCATATATACAAATATATATATATTTATATATATACATATATATGTATATATATATATATATATATATATATATATATATATATATATATATATATTTATATATATACATATATATGTATGTGTATATATATATATATATACATATATATATATATATATACATATATATATATATAAGCTTTGTGCTGTTTAGAGTGTATCACAGTTGATACAGAACTAAAGCACATTCGCTGAGAAGAAAACTGCAGTGGCAAAATGTCTGTACAATGAATGCTCATTATGGACGCCAACAGCGTGCTGGTAACTGCCAAACTACAGCAGAACCTGGCCATGTTGGCACAAGAATTACAGGCCACCACTGTGGTAAAATTTTTACAGACGGCTGGACTTGCTTATACAATTGCATCGGGGAGTCAAAGTGCTGTCTCTGGAATAATACTCATTTGGTTAACGTTCAACAACCAAACTAATAATTGAAACTAGCGTGATGAATTGTGTTCACCCGTTTGGGTTATCATAGTGTCAAACGTGCTTGTTTAAGTTTTCATTACGCCTAACGATTGGCATTATTATTATTATTATTATTATTATTATTATTATTATTATTACTACTACTACTACTACTACCAATATCATTATTATTATTATTATTATTATTATTATTATTATTATTATTATTGTTATTATGAAGCAAGCGCTTGAGATCTTAGGAAATCACTTTTTTTTTCATTTATTGTATGTATGGAAGAAAGTTGGGTAAATAATGCAGCACTGAGACCTGCAAGGTATTTTTTTCTTTTTGTACGTAAGGACACATTTCATTGAGTTTTATAGTAAAATGATCCGCATATAGAGAAATTCCTGACTACTGGGGATTTAGTTCAGCAAGTCATTAATGAGTGCAAAGTGCCTATGTACAAAGTGAATAGTACAGAAAAACATGATCCATATTCATTAATTCCAAACCCAACAATGACAGCAAAGAGATTCCAGACTTGCCAAAGCATCAACACTTCTCTTCCAATACCAATGCGAAGAAACAAATTTCACTCCTGACTTGAGACATGCAGTCCCCCATAAAAGGCAACTGGTGGTTTTAAACTGGTCCCCTAAACCTTAGAGATTTTCATCATTGACTGCAGACACTAGTTTTTTTTCCAAAATGTATATGCCTAACTACCCAAAACAAAAATTTCATTACTTCGGCCAAAAATAAAAAGAGCCCTGTTAGGCCTATCACCTTTTAGTTCTCCCGACTTGTCAGTCAGCTAAGTTTACAGTACAAGAGTAAAGTAGGCCTACATCGTTTTTGTGATATTTATGAATCTGGAACATTATAAACACACTCTACCTCCACTGTAACTATGAGTCGGAGAACAAAGCCCACAGCAGAACATAGCCAATGAAGTAATTTTCAAATAGTACAGAAAAACATGATCCATATTCATTAATTCCAAACCCAACAATGACAGCAAAAAGATTCCAGACTTGCCAAAGCATCAACATTTCTCTTCCAATACTAATGCGAAGAAGCAAATTTCACTCCTGACTTGAGACAGGCAGTCACCCATATTAGGCCACTGGTGGTTTTAAACCGGTCCTCTCAACCTTAGAAATATTCATCATTCACTGCAGACCCTAGTCCTTTTCCAAAATGTATATGCCTAACTACCCAAAACAAAAATTTCATTACTTCGGCCAAAAATAAAAAGAGACCTGTTAGGCCTATCACCTTTTAGTTCTCCTGACTTGTCAGTCAGCTAAGTTTACAGCAAAAGAGTAAAGTAGGCCTACATCGTTTTTGTGACATTTATGAATCAGAAACATTATAGACACTCTCTACCTCCACCATAACTATGAGTCAGAGAACAAAACCCACAGCACAACATTGCCAATGAAGTAATTTTAGAAAGATGTTTATGTATATAGCTTACCATATCAGCCATCTGACCATTATTTATGGACCTTATAGGCCCAGTGACTTTTGATCTCGGAATAAATCCATCCATTAGTCATTTTGAAATAGTTAATAGTTCAATGTAAGAGGTCAACATAAGCAAAAGAAAAGCCATTATACTTTTTCAAAACGCTCCAAACACATGAAAATGTCGCTTCATAAAATGGTCACTTTTGTGGATTTGGTTAAAGCTTGTAAAATATTTTTAAAATATGGAAACATCAAATATACACATGTACATAAGTTTACATTTTCCGTGTTGTTTCCCGTTTCTGCAACCCATACGATTCAGGTAATCAGCAAGAACTTGACTAAAATTTAAAGGCCAATGCATTCATTTAAAATAGCAGTCAAGCCACTGATTTGACCTTTTCCTAACATATTTTGCACTGATCGTCTGTCACTAATATATTTTGTTAATTAATGTCAGGACCATTCACAGTGTTTGCACCCACAAATGAAGCATTTTCAAAACTTCCAAAGGAGATCCTCCTTTCACTAATGACCGACACAAACAAACTGGCCAATTTGTTCAAGGCACATGTAGTAAGCGGAAGGATACTTCAGGTGACGTAAGTAACAAGGCCGTGGTGGATAACCTGCGCGGCCCAAAAACTAAGGCCAATTTGTACTCCCATGTAAGACAATCCGCAATTTAAATTTGACTGGTAATATCCGTATGTGCTGAACTATTTTCATTCATTTGACAACACTGTGGTGCACACCACCCAGTCAATATAAGATAAACGATTTACAAAAATAAGTTTCAGTGCTAATTGTCTTTATTGATTGGCAGCTCCTTACGGTTGTGTTGCGAGGGATTTTTGGTCTTCGCGTAAAATATCTATTGTTCAAATAATGTATCATGAAATAATTTAAGATCTTTGGAACACAGAATAGAAAAAAACATAAAATATTGCCTTACAATTTTAACAACAATGACCCCACATGCTAAAAGTGAATTGATATGATTAAACAGAAGCCTACAGGGTCATAACAGTGAATCCCCCCCCCCCCAAAAAAAAAGAGCAGCGCAGTTTATTTGGTGGTAATATCTTTCAAACCAAATGATAAACATAAATCTTTTCAACTTTACTTTTTCATCACAAAAAATCCAGTTTGTGGAATATTTGCTCCGATTGTAATGAAACTACCATGTAAGACATGTAAAAGCAATTTCTCAATGTCCACATGTAAGAACGCGAGATACCACGGGAATTAGGATTCTTGATTTCATAGTTACGTTAGTAGTTAGTATAAGAGTATCTGTACCTGCAACAATTTTGTTTCACTTACATTTCACGTTAACAATAATCTTTAACACTTATTTCAAGGCATTTTAAAACTAGTAATGGCTGCTTGAATCACCTGAAACGAATCATTTGCGAAACCATTCGTACACATTTATACGGGCTGTTCGCTCACCCAAAGCTCAATATTCATACTTGTAAATGTGTGACATATAACATTTCGTTACATTTTACTTATATGCGGCTTACGTGTCCCACTCTAAACGAACGAGTTGTGTAATTGGACGACGTAACTCCGAAACTCACGTTTTCACTATGGCGGAACGTACTTTCCCATCTCTCCCAGGGAAAACCTCTTTAACAATAGCCAAGGGCCAGAGATTACGTGGCATCCCTGTATCATATACCAAAACTAATTCACCAGGCTTAATATCAGGATACACAGTTCTTCATTTTGATCTAACGTTTAAGCTATGCAGGTATTCTTTGAGCCAACGACTCCAAAATAAGTTAAACAAATGTTGTACATACTTCCAACGACTACGGTAGGCATCGGAAACTGAACAACCCCCTGGAGGCAATTCAGGAAACTGCTTTAACGTAAGCAGTTTATTTGGAGTAAGAGGTGTGTGATCGTTTGGACCCGAACTAAGTTTTGTCAAAGGCCTACGATTGACTATAGACTGCACTTCACAAAAAGTTATTTCAAGTATTTCATCTGACATACGTTTAGCGTGCGGTAAAATAGCTTTGAAGACTTTTGATTACACCGACTAGTCTTTCCCATGCACCACCGAAATTGGGGGCTTTTAGGTGGAATGAAAAACCACTGGATTGAGCGTGTTGCTGAATATTGTCTAAATGTGGTTTTGGTATGATATTCAAATGCCTTCTTTAACAGCTCTTGGCCTTTAACGAAGTTACCTCCGTTATATGACGTTACAGTCTCAGGTGTCTAGCGTCTAGCTACAAATCTGCGGAATGCATTAATAAATGACTCCGCATCGAGGGAATGTAACATCTCAATGTGTATTGCTCTTGATGTCAAGCAAGTAACTATGATACCATATCGCCTCTTTTGACCACGATAAAAACTGGTATGATATGGACCAAAGCAATCCAAACCTATGTGTGTGAATGCAGGTAAATGAGGCTGTACGCGAAATCTATGAATATCAGCCCTTATTTGTGTCATGGGTTTAGCATACATTTTCTTACATGCAACACACCCCTTGATCACTTTCCTTACTAAGCGACGTGCTTTCGTCATCCAGTATTTCTCATGGATGTGACTCAACGTCCATTCACAACCTAAGTGTCCGCTGGAATGGCATTTCCGTGTTATCACACGTGAAAAGACATGATGATGTGGAAGCAAAATGGGATGTTCTCCTGTCCTGCCACCTACTCTAAGGATATGTTTCTCGTCTAAGCACGGATTCAGACAAAGTATACTACTTGATTTGAGTAATGGCTTACCAGTTTTCAACTGTTGCATTTCACGTTCATTCTGCGATTTACATTCACAACGCGCAGAATAATCGAACACAAGATGATATTTTCCCAGTTTATTTACCGATTGGACGTAATGGTGTGGTAAATACCATACGCGCTCTGCGTTTTTCATAGACTCAGCAGAAACTACTTCCGCATACCCAGAATCTAGTAATTTGGATACTTCTGAATCATATCTCTGGTAAAGATTATCTCGTTCTTAACGAACGATCAGATTATCTAACCTCTTTTGCGCAAGGCTAATATTATTTGGAATGGGTTTAGATGGATCTTACCATGGTATAGGCAATTCGTAGTGATCATCGACTTTTCTATTTTTCTCGTTCCACAAATTTAGAACTCTTTTATCAAGTATAGACATGCCTTGACGCTCAAAAGCAGAGTTCTCTAGTGCCCACAATTTGTTTATGTCATCATTGATAGACGTGTCGCAATTATTTTCCAAGTCTACCGGAGAAGTTGAAATAAATTGCATATGACAACATTACTCACATCTGCCTTTGGAATTTGACCACTGACTGTCCAACCAACTTCATATTTAATTGCGACTGGTTGACCAGGCAAACCTTTACGTACTTCTACAGGTATCAAGGCTTCTACAAAATCTTGACCTATCAGAATATCAACATGTTGACAGTCTATACTAGCAGATAGATCAAGACCCTGCAAGTGTGGGTATTTACTCTGATCTAAAACCCCCGTGTATATGGGAATATGTGGCACAACTTTCACACCTGATAACACCATTGATTCTTGATCAGTTGATAATTCAAGCGATACCTGTTTTGAACTAACAGGAGATGAACCACTCATCGTTCTTAAGATGTAATCAGTCAACGATCCTTTCAAATTTAACTGATTAGCCAAACTTTCAGTTCAGAAAGAAGTGGAAGAAGCAGTATCCAGTATGGCCTTACCAAAAACTTTGTTGTTTACCTGTACTCTGACCACATGCATCAAACATGATGATGCATGCACAGCAAAGTTCACTGATGACCTATCAGTATGAAGGAAAGCTGTATGTTTGTCGCCACAAACAAAACAACGAGCCTCACGTTTGAAGTGAGAGATATCATGGTTATCCCTTAAACAGTTTACCAAATAATTGATGTAACTTCACAAAGGCTAAACGGTCTTTAACCTCAAGACCACGGAAAACAGGACTCCTCATAATGAAATGATGCTGTTTACACATTTTGCATGGCTGATTGAAATGCTGTGAGTTTTGTGACTGCTGTGTATTTTTCTGAGTGACTGTATTCACGTCAAACGTACATACAGCAGCGCCATCTGATGAATTACCAGGTATATTGTCAACTTCCAACATGGGGTCAATCAACTCCTGAGTTTCATCCTGGGTAATATGAGCTGTCACATTTTTGCGACTCTGATATCTCTCAGATCTAGCAACTTGTCCAACCAATGGATCTGACCATTCTTCGGCAAGACCATCGACCCAAGATGCTAACTGCTCAAATTTCATATATTTACCTGAAGAACGCTTGTACTCCAATTCCTCCTTATTCCATCTATCTTGTACAAAAGCAGGTAAGCGTGCAACAATATCAAAAATGACAACCTGAGAATCTACCTCATGAAGGCAATCAATTTGCTTCAAAATTTGATAAGAGTTGCGTAACTCATTTGAGAGCGATTGCATATCAACCACCGATTTGATCGGTCTTGTGCACCTAAGGGACTTAATAATGCTCTGAGTTACCAAGAGTGAACTCCCATAAAGTTTATGAAGTGTATCACACGCAAACTTGTAACCCTCTTCCGGCTCAAGAAATACAGCGGACTTAATGGCCTGATGAACAGCACCTGACGTGTATTGGAGCATACGAGTAAGTCTAGCAGACGGATCGGCTATGCATGATTCAACTGAAAGTTGGAAAGCTTCATTGAAGTTATGATATTGGAGCGGGTCTCCAGAAAATGTTTCTATTTGCACTTTTGGAAGGGATAGGATATCATAAACTTCACGACCCGGGATTGGGGCAGGTGTTATTTCGGTCTTAACTACAGGTTTTATTGCACTTTTAGCTACACCTAACATTTTGACATATCCAGATTGTACTTCGTCAAAATAAACATCATGCTCTTTCTCATGCTCTTTATCAAGATTCAAAACCTTCTCATGGGCGACCTCGAACTCATCAAATGTCTGTCTTAATTTCGAAATCAAAGTAGGCAAAGTTGAAAGATCATCCTCCTCTACAACAAATCTTGATATCTTGTTGCATAGCCTAGTCACCTTGCCTTTTGCCGTCCCCCTATCTACCTTTGCCTCTTCTAGAGGCACCATTGTGTAGGCTGGGAAAACAACGCACACAAAAATATGCAAGAATGTAATTGATACCCTCATACACAATATGCCAATGATATATACTGAATATATTGTAAAATAAATAATATAACAACCCACTATACCAAATACCAATCAGTATGTATGGATAAACAATGTATCAATATATAGATATGTGGCAATACACAACAAAACAAAAAAAAACCCCACAAAATAACAATAAAAATAATTTTGAAACCAAAAATAAATAAATTAATAAATCACAATAAATGACAGAGTTGGTTGCAACCAGGTACGTAGCTGTCTAACAGAATGGAAGACTGATGTTGATACTTGACTGTCGATAAATGTTACAACACACGATGCGACTCCTAAACACTTTAACAATGTAGCACAGCACTGATGAACATCATCACTGGTGTGTCTGAACACTAGTACGCGAATGCACAGAAGCACAGATGAACAAATGTACGGATGCACTGATGTACATCGCCACTGCCACTGATGTGTCTAACACGTGAAACCGAGAACACTGGAACACACATTGCACATTCCCTCGAATGTGTCTAACACGGGAACACTGGAACACCCTAACCCGCTGCTCCTAAGTATGACTTGTAACTATGGCACCCACGGCAAAGCAGGAATAGCTTTTATCTTCTGTCACTTTGACTGAAGGAAGGACTCAGCTCGAACCGTTTAATCTCCATGGGCATTTATTGACTCTAGGACATCACTGCGACATCATAGAGACATACTGCAACAATATACATGTAATCAACATATAATTATCTTTACTACTGATTTGGTATAACTTTTAATTTATGTACCATTTATCGTAATATATCATTTATCGTAACTATTTTTAACACTTGTTCACTTATAACTTCATATACAATATTCTATCAAACAATATACCAAGTTTTAACAATATGACATTTCACCATTTAACAAATACTTCAATAATCTATGCTCTTGGTAAATAATTCAAAGTTAAATAGAATTTCTAACCATTAATACGGCCAGTGAAAAAAGTAAGCTGAAACAACAGCGACACCTGCTGTCAAAATATGTAACTAAAGAGAATAAAGCGTAAAACACATTGAAACCACTGGGAAAAAGTATCGACTGTTAAAACCCAAAAATGCCAAACTTTTATGTTCAAGTCGCACAAATAAGAATACTCCTTCTTACAAAGATTTATAAGAAAAGCTTACTTTCAGGCATGAAATTACACTCTGAATCGTTGCTAACCCCTAGACACTTGAATGCACGCAATGACTTAACGACGTGCGCACGTGCTAAGAAAGGATATTTGTCGCCCGTTCCTTTGACCAATTCATACCAGAAAATACGCTGCCAATGATTTTAGCTCATGCATCATGAAACTTTACCTTTTACACACATATATATATATATATATATATATATATATATATATATATATATATATATATATATATATATATATACATAGCTTTAATATTAACCCTTTATAACCATGTTAAATACTCTTTTCTTAATTCAACATACTCCATATACGTAACCTGTACAAGTTATCAACTTCATTTACACCTTGACATAACCTGATTTTACAACACTCTTTTACATGTTTTATGGCTTTTAACCAGCATTTAAACTAAATGCATACTTACAAAGCTATTTTGCGGGATTGCACGGTCTATCCAACCCCAGTAAAGCACAGAATTTCAACCATGTTAGTACCTATAAGCAACATACGAACGATGCCCATAAATACTACGAAACCACTGGAATTTGAAACATTTCAAAACGAACACGATGAAATAGCAATTGACAAACGCATGTCTCTACTTACGTTAGCTCCTTCGACGCTTGTTAATTACATTATATGCAGGTGTGGGGACAAAGCCCCTAACTCGCGACTCTCTCGACCTCGATACAACTCTTCGGCTCTTTGAAAAATGAGGATTGTATCCACATGCCGCCTGCTAACAGTATATATATATATAGTAGCGCGAATGAATCATCAATATTATAATATAAAAGCAAAGTAGTACCTAAGCAAAAAAAGGGAAAAAGCTATAGAACCCTACCCTCAATACATTATTAACCCGTGTATACGGTACCATAACACTACAGGGTTTACAAAGACGCATGTACAACAACAACAAAAAGAAAAACCATGGAGATATATAAAAAAAATCACAAAAAATGCAAAACACGAGCTAGTGGTTGACACAGGGTACCGCCTACAGTGCAGGGCTGCTGAGTGGTCTTGTGTCTACTACTGGAAACCAACTGTACCTAAAGAAATTTTGTAAGACTAGCAATTATGAGAAAAAATTGTAATAGATTTCAAGTAAATACTGACATCGTCATCATATTATCCGCATTACACCGTCATTTTAAAAATACAAGGTAATAGCTGATTATCAACATTGGATTGTTTACATGGATTTGGAGCTTTATGTATATTACAATATTGTGCGAGTTTCTGGAAGTGCTAAATATTTTTAGGAATTAGTACGTGTTCCAGATCGAACCATTAGATATGTTTTAAGAATACAGATCAAAGCCCCAATACCTGGACTCCGTGGTGACATGGGGTGGAGAAATTCTCAATGTCAGAATTACTTCTGTATTATGACTTATGAATACGAACGTCTTACTAAAAGGTGTTCAACTGGGATTAAATTTTATTTTAGCAAAAGACGTCAGCTGTTAACCGCATTTTTTAATGGCTATGATGGTATATTCAATGATACGGTAACTTATAATTTAAGGGTAATAGATAAAAAGATTATGTTTTACAGGAATACAATCGGAAGTTACCAGTGGCATCAAAGCCAAATTGCGGAACTTTGCTTTATTTAAAGTGATAATCACAATGGGAAAGAGGTTCCAAGTCCCAAAAAATATAAGGCAGCCATCATTAATCCCTCTGCTTCATTTCGTGGTGTTGCAACTCAAAATTAAAACCGATCGGTACATATGACTGGTAACAGAAGATGCTATTTTTCTAAAGACACATAATCACATAATATATAATTAAGTGATATTTAATGGGAAGTAAATTAAATACACTATAAAAATTCTTTAATTTGTGTTGACATGGCACTCGCACATAACTACGTCCATTGAACCATTCTTTTTTTAAGAATGGGGATTTGGTCGAGTGGATATGTGCATTTCCCATTTCAGCTAGGCGACTTGTGCCAAAGGTAGCAGGTTTGAGTCCCACTTGTTCCGAACAAAAAAAAATAAAATAAAATAAACCTATCATTAGCAACTAACTTACACAAGATATTTCTCTTATTTAATGACCTGGTAAAGCATTTTTTGTATCTAGTGTATGTTCCCTGGAAATGGCTACAACCTAGCTCTAACGATATGTGTGTGTGTTTGTTTTACGTGATGATATCCATATATTGCAATTTTGTCTTTCTACTGTGCAGGAGGTCGCGTACGTGTCAATTTATCCCATGTGAAAAATGCTGATATCAGAGTTACAAACAGCGTTGTCCATGTGATCAACAGTGTATTGATTCCTGTATCTGCATGGCTACAGCTCTTGGGTTAGAGGTGGAACTCTTATAGTATCCGCCATTATTAAAATTTGATACCATTTTTAGACGACTTATTTATCAATCTTTTTAACTCATAAAAACATGTTTTTATATGTATCTTTGCTATTCCAAATAATCCTAAACTTCCCTTTGTGTTGGTCTCTCTTTAATGTCCATTTATCCGCATATTACATACGTAGATCAGAGCATCCAATCAAGTTATTGTAACATTGACCATCTGTCAGGTGCTTCTTTTTTTGATCGTGTAAGTCACAAAACAACTGTTATTGTTGAAAATGATGATCAAAGAATTCGGTTATTCTGCAATGAAGTATTTGCTTTGTAAAAGACAGTTCCTGCATATTGGTCTATACCTTAATTATATACACACACACACACACATATATATATATATATATATATATATATATATATATATATATATATATATATATATATATATATATACATATATATATATATATATATATATATATATATATATATATATATATATATATATATATATATATATATATATATATATGTATGTAAGAGCCTGACCGAACATGCATGTGTTTTGAAATCGAACCGGGTACTCGGTACGCGGTACTCGGAACACAATACCGATCCCGAACCGGGCACCTTTTGGGGTTGGTATATGCAATTCAAACATCCCATTAGTAAACTTATATATCTTAGAATGCTCATTTAAAGCTTTATTTAAACAAGGGTTTGTAGCTGTTACCCTTTTTGCACTGGGGCTAACTATTGTTAATGTAATTCAGACGATTAATGCAACCCATGTGACGCACTCACTTGCAAAGTAGCGTTTGTTGCATTGCTTAAGGTGTATACAAGTACGAAAAGTAACCTCAGTTACCTCCTCATTTAACTTTATTAGCAACATTGACAATGATAACCGAACCCGAACCCCAACGTTTAGAGACTGTAAAAGCCGAAACATAGCTGGGCTTCAATCCTGAAACCTGGTAAGCTCGGGGTCAGTTGTTCGGATTCGGTCAGGCTCTAATATATGTGTGTATATATATATATATATATATATATATATATATATATTTATATATATATATATATATATATATATATATATGTGTGTGTGTGTGTGTGTGTGTGTGTGTGTGTGTGTGTGTGTGTGTGTGTACATGGGAATTGGTCAAGTGGATATGTGCGTTTCCCATTTCAGCTAGGCGATTGGTGTCAAAGGTTGC
>CAXHWN010000679.1:0-20000 GCA_964020975.1 Hermodice carunculata
CAAGATAACTTACACAGTCAAAATTTACTGCAAGGGCAAGAAAGGTCATAGAAAATGAGGAGAAGGGTATAGGTATCGGATTAGATCTGTTAGGTACCCCGTCTGTTTTGCCCAAGGTATGCATTATGAATGAACTGTGCTGTCAATTTGGGTTGATGCAGAATTAGGAAGTTGCAAACAAGATGCCCTCTTACTCATCTAAGCTTATGCTACATAACAAAACCTACCTATGAAAACAGTGAGAAAGTGTGTCAGTGGAATTTTACACCAAACTGATTTTCAGTGCTAAAATTGTATCACCCCACTGAAAAGCTCGCATTTCTAATGCCCCTATAGCATGGCGAGCTCGTTCCTGAAGAAACACATAAAAATGAAATGAACACAGACACAGGCACAGACACAGACACAGACACACACACACACATACATACATTCACACACAGACACAGACACAGACACACACAGACCCACACAGACACACACACACACACACACACACACACACACACACATATATATATTAATTAAACTGATGTTTTTGCCGCTGTTTCCGTTTTGACGGTATGCTCCGATTGTTAACAGCAACGTAATTAGCGGTAACCCACGTACAAACGAAATAAAAGTCCAAAAATCTGCTCAGAAGACAGCTAGACATTTTAAAAAGAACAGTCGAATATACTAACTCAAGCATTCCTGGTCTTGCTTGCTCCACGTGCTGTTCAGTTGTAAACAGCGAAAATGTTTCAGCGTGCTTCCATCTAGGTACGTGGCACCTTGAGTACACCTTACGGTAACTGCATCGCCATGTTTAACTGTAGCCTTGGTTCCGAGCACAAACTCACTGTATTCATTATATGGTAGCAAAGAACATGTATCCACTGTAAATAGGAATATAAAAAGAAATCAAGAATGCTTTGATACCCATTATTGGATGTTTTATATTGGGATATTGTTAATGAAACACCTTACGCTCTGAATATTTTGATATACAGTTTCAGCCCATCCCCGAAAATAAAATATAAATTTGTAACACATAACCTACTCAATCCAAATGTGGTTAAACATTCTGAATACGTATCAAATAAAATGTGGACTAACTAGTTGCAAGGGTACCTGTAAACAAATAGGGCAAAACTCTAACGAAACAAGCCAACATGTGAATAGAGACACAAACTACTCAATGAAAAACGATAAACTGTGATTGTTTAGCATTTACCGACAGATGACAGAATGATGTTAAAGTATACTCTGCACAAAGTTGATTTATACGCCATTTCATGCAATACAAGTAATATACATGGCAAAACATGCAGTACCACAAAATGAAAACATGTAGACAGATTATAAGTAAATTCCATTATTTGCAATAGCACCGTGGAAAACTAGCTGTCCAGTCTCTATTGATGTTTGATGTAAAGAAAAACTCTTAATGTTGTACTTCACGCATTAAAAAACAACAACGGAATTCAGTTTTCAACAGTTCTGTCTCATGCATGTGCCTAGCCCCCCCCCCCCACTGAGACCACTCGTTTTAAATCGGGTTCCAAATTAATTAACCTTACAAAAGTTCTTCCCTTAAGTTGTTTTGTCATAAAATCACAACAAAAATTGAACGCCATCGTTTAACATGGATGTGCTGCAGCCAGAGAGTTAGTAGGGCAAACAGATGATTGCCCAGGAGAGAACGCCTTAGTGTCAGTTGTTAAGAGTTATCGATGGCCATCTGATGGCGCTGCAGTCATTGGAAAACCGAAAGTAGGTGAATTGTGCGGTATACGGTAAATTATAGGCAGTGCCTGCAGGAAAATACCCATGAACGACATCGCGATGACGGGGCAGCCCAGAGTTAGTGCTATTTTGGCAAGTTGAGAAGTTCTCCTTCACCCGATGGCGCTGCATGTACTTGCACCGCCCTGTCCAATGGCCAGGTGGACTTTGCAGGAATATCCATCTCATTTATGTCAACATGGTGGCAGTTACTACGGGTAATCAACACCCAAATTGTCCCTTTCGTCAGGCGTCAAAAATGTTAAAACTATTGACCAGTGTTACAATGAAATGGTATGATATAATGATGTCCATTATGCTATTCCAAATTATCAGTATCCCTATCATTATCAAAAACCTGACCCAATGTGTCAATATTCACTTACATTACCATTTTTATAGTCAATGTTTGGAGGGGCCTTTCCGGTGACAACTTGTCTCGGTAATTGGTACCTTTTTTGTGTTTTTAATTTTACAAACTAGCAGATCCTAGCATACGAACTTAAATAACGCTTGACTGGGCTAGTGATGCATGCTTTAACTCTCTTGAACTCTCTATGGCCCCTTCAGAAAATCATAATTTTATCCTTCAACTGCCCTCTGTGGGCTTCATACGAAACATTAGAGGTACACTTAGCAGGATCTTGTGGATGGACGCGTTTATCACAGGTCAGAAATGTGTCTCAGTAAAGGTAATCAGCAAACTTGAAGGTGCAATATGTTGAAGACTCCTTCAGGACTCACTCTTCTCTAAGACAGAAGCTTTTGGACTCTTTAAAGATTGCCTAAAACCTTTAGGGTCTTTAAAGACAACATTAAAAATGTGTGGATCCTTAGAGATGCCTGTTTATGATTATTGACTCTTTTAAGGCAGCCTTTAAGTTCTTCAACCATTTATATCACGTCTGCCTGAAGATTTCATGCTGCAGGGGTTGGTCTCTCCTGACCTGAATCTCGGGGGGGGGGGGGGAATGGGGCATTCCAGAGCAGCAGTATACCGTTTGCCTCTTTGGTAGACTCTGTGTGGTCCCTGGACGGTCAGTCCAATGGTTTTGTCAACAGTAGTATCAGGCCTACAACATCACTGCATTATGGACAAACCCTAAAACGAGACCAAGGAGCCTAGAGAAGGAGAAAAACTTTGTTCAGTCACAATATGATTGTTGACCTACCATTCATTTCCTTTGTGTTGGTCCATTCAATTTATATGTTATAGGCATAGCCTAAGATGCGAGCGTCGGCATTACAAAGTATCGGTAATAACGTCGGTGGCTCAGGCAGTAGCACCTCTTCCTTAGGCCCCTCTAGCGGCCACTTACGAAACCAGTCTAGACAGGCGAGGCTGTAGAACCTTGAACAGTTGAACGAAATTATGTGCGGTATAGCCTTTCTTTTTGTTTGACACTTTTCCACAAATTTAAATATTGTTCCCACGATCTTTGTACCGCCATTGAACTAGTGCCGCATCCTGTGGTAGAGATGTAGTGCGTATAGATAGTGATTGTTGTATTCTCGCATGACAACACCAAATCTGAGCAGGCTTTGGCAACATGGCGTTTTGGAGCCCCTGGCGGATAAGTGTGACTGGAAGTTACGGTCTGGAAGGCCCTGAGAAGGGACCTGGTGACTGCATAGTGTGCAGATATTAGGTAGTAGAGACGCAACATGTGCAACAAATACTACATACTTTGGGATGTTTATTTAGGTTACCCTCACACCTGTTAAGTTTTTCTATTCCGTGGAAACCCATTTCCAGCCCCCAAAACATGTTTGCCAGGTCCACGTTCCAGCGAGGTGCTAACGATGCAATTTGTTGAATCGTCATCATTTATTACATTCTATCGACAACGGTGTCTGAACAGTTATGAATTATTGACATATTTTCCATAAAGGCCGGTAAGTTTGAGACTGGTGTAAATAAAATTGCGAAAATTCCCCAGGATGCATAAAAGAGACAATGCTGCACCCATGTGCGCATGCGCAGTAGGGGTGACGAAGAAAATAAACTTCGTTGGTTAGATACTGAGTACTCTTCTGATTGGACAATCTATTGTTCTGTTGTATTCTATGTTCACATGTGTTTATGGTAAGAGCTCGCTGACGCTCGCTATAAACATAAACAATTTTGCGGCCAGACGTGCTGGTCCATCCGTTTTGCACAGTATCATGATTCAATATCTCCTTTTCTCTGATCCATAGGTATATCTGCATTTTATAATCCCGCTGGTGATATTTTGAAATAAAATTCCCATATTTTTATAGCGAAATTGTGTTACTTTACTTGAGTACGATACGTGTAATTATTTTATATTTTTTTGTGGTCATAGGGCTTCATAATAGTACATGCGAGTGGGGAGGTTATATTCATACAAAACTATATTAGGCCTATATAACCAAATAGAGGTCCTTTGAACGAAAAATAAACACTTTGCGATTTTATTTTACATCCCTATACTTTACTTTGCCGACATTCGTCCCACCAAAGCCACTCCTGTGTGACGCTCAGAATGTAGTCCGTGAGCCGGGGCCCAAAATTGGCTTAATGGTACCACCTGAGGTGGCAAATTCTATCATACATTTTCTGAAAGGTAAAAATCTGTACTTTTCAGAAATGTATGATAACCAACTCACAGTGGCAGCTTTAAGTTAGAGAATGGGGCACAAAGCCAACCTGTTTTTCTCTATTTGTGCATGAAAATGAGCAAAAAAAGTGAACAATTTAGTTTTACTCAACATATGGGTCTCATTTTAAAATGCATTATGTAGGTGTTAAGTTATGTAATTTTTGATCAATTTGTAATTTTGGTCTTTAATGACCTTTCCCAGGACCTCTGACCTTGACCTCTGATATAGAGATCAAGGTCCAGGTCATAGGAAAGGTCACTTAAAATATGGGTTTCAGTTTAAAATGCAGTTTGTAGTGTCAAGATATGTTACCTTTAATCAACTTGTAACCTTGACCTTTAGTGACCTTTCTCAGGACCTTTGACTTTGACCTCTGATTAAGAGATGAAGGTCAAAGGTTATAGGAAAGGTCACATGTATAATTGTATATGCAGTATTCTTCAACTGGAACAATTGCTTGCTAAGTGACAAAAATTACTGGGAAATCATAACAGAACTGACACAGACAAATATTGGCAGAATGTACATATTCATTTTAAATTTTCATTCAACAGAATAAGCAATGATGCAGATGCAATAGATGTAATTTTAATCACCTTCATTTCCATGAATGTTATGACATTCAGAAAAATCACTCATAATTACAAGCACTTCCATCTGCATGGACATTGTGATTTTTTGGATCGTCACTTGTCATATCAGCACCGTCATCTGCATTAACATATAATATTTAAATAGTCACTGAATTCTAGCAGTATCATCTGCATATACATCATGATACTAAATTGTAAGCACCTTCACTGCCTTTGCATTAGGAAATATAGGATTATCATTCATGACTTTCAGCACCTTCGTAAGATTATGTCCTAAAATTCAGGATAATCACTCTTATTTTCAGCACCATTTAGGATCATCACTTGTAAAAGTTTTTGGCACCTTTTATCTGTATACACATCATGTCGTTTTTATAACTCATAATTTTCGTCACCATCAGCATACACAAAGTCCTCTTCCTCCTCCTCATCAGCATCATCCAGACTAACTCCAACCTCCTCATCTTCACTTCTTTGATTTTCACATCCTAGAAACTTAGACATTTCTGTACACTTCAGTGCACTATCAATACACTGACAGCTGTCTCTCTTACACGAGCGCACACAATTACACTTCATAAGTTCTAGGACAGCTGGTGGTGCTGGGGCTCCTGTCATCCATTGTATGTCCAAGTTCCCTTCATCCCCAGTTACCCACCCATAATGCCTGGGACTTGGAATGGCAGGATTAGGGTGAAGAGATTGTCTCCAAATTGCTGCCTGGTAATTTGCTCGTAAGATGTGTTGGTAAAGACAATCTCTGCATGGCGGTAGTTGACTGGAGTCCATTTCTCCCTTTTTGGTACAAAATAGCTGGTACCTGCATTCATTGACATCATCTATTGTTGCTTTGGACAGATACATCAGGCAGGTGAAAACTTCAAGTGTTTTGAACAATTCTTGGGAAACCTCCCATGTTGTACCTTATTCTCCAAAAGCCTTTTGAAATCTGTGTTCCTTTTTTACCAGTTTCATGGGACCAAGTTTTCCTTTGCCCGCAAACGCACTTACGGAATCACAGCCTGAAAATGAATGCAGCCCAATAAGTGCAATACAAACATCATGGCCAAGGGATGAAGCAAGCTTGCCAATGTCTATGTACCATTTGCGAGTCTGTGTACCTACTTTCTGGTAAAGAGGGCATGGTATATCCTTTTGGAATCCAAGACACAGCACAAGTATATCAGTATCTTCTGCAGTAATTATAACAGCTTGGTGACCATCATTTCCAGCATGTTGTGCATGGAGTAGGACAGTCGTGTCTGCCTCTTCTTGTGATGACTGCAGAGCAACAATTTCTTCCCAGTTTTCACTAGTCAATTTGAAACAGTGCGATTAACATGTAACATACATCACTTTATCCCTGAGTTTTCTCCTATACTCTGGCTTGTTCCATTCTTCAACCAAGAACTTAATCAAGCTAGTTTTGTTTTGTGGCATGCACAAGAATTTTCTCCATTGTTGTATTTTGTGACCAGGAGCTATATCCTTGAACTGAACCCCAGCATTTGATCCACGTTTAAGTCTTTCTAATGATTTGATGGATTCTTCTTTATACAGATCAAATACTACATGTAGTCTTTGACTGTTTGCTCCCTCATGCAGTGCTAGCAACAGGGCATACTCAGCTAATTGTGCAAATGTCTTGTTCTCTCCCTTCATCTTTTGAATTAAACTCATGCCATCTATTACACAGGCAGAGGGAGAAGGGATTTCCTCAGCAGGGGCTACATTTTGTTCTAGGGCTCTTGCAAATGCAGCTTTATTTGTTTTGCGCAGTGAGTCATCTGGCAAAGCTAATGCCTAAGGTATTGGACCTAGAGGATGTGCCAAAACTTCTTTTATTTCAAGTTTTCTGCTTTGAGCAGCAATAATCATATTTCCAAACATATTTCTATCTGCCTTTAGGATAAGTTCTTTGGATGCTGTCTTTGTGATTGCCTTCTTTTTATTCATATTTGAAAATGTTTTTAAGTTCAACTTTGTCATTCTGTCATGCAACTTTTGAACAGGTGGATCACTTTCAAGTCAATTTTTTATAAACTCCTGGTATGCTTGTTCTCCATATTTGTGTGCATTTAGAAGATCATCTTTGATGGGTGGAGGAGCAAGCTTGCCTGTAGACAAGCTGACTAATTCTGTATGATCAGGGTCCATTGGGTTGATCCAACTATTCTGGAGCAGGTCAACCAGGGATTCAACATCTGATTGGTCTCTTTCAATTCTTGTCCTTTGTAAATCTGTATGGACACTACTAGGACTTGAATTTATCTGCACCATCTCCCTGAGCTGCCTAATGCAAGTGCTTCTATGCTCTGATGTTAAGTAGTACCTGCTTACTGCTCCTGGGTTTAGACTGAAACCCTTAGTTCCTCCAGGTGTCTGGGTGTCCTTGTTAATTGTCTCTTCAAGAGCCTGATCTACTGGGATTTGACCAAATGGATTAGAAGAGCCCAACTGTACAGAAAAGCCACCATCAACAAAATGTGTGTGGACATCTGGATGAGTAACAGCCAACTGGGTCATAGAGGCAAAGTAATATGGTAGGTAGTGAGCATAATCTTATTTGTCATGTGCAAAGGCCCAAGGAATCATTTTGTGGATGGAATGTAGGTGAAGCAACCAGTCACCTTCTCTAGATGCACGTAGATGTCCCAACACAATATCTACCATATCTACATAGGACATCCAGAATGCTGTCAAGTCTCCACTGCCTCCACTGTGCAGGTAATTCAGATACACATCAAACAACTGAAATATCCTCGCACATGACTGGTTTGATAGTAAATCATGAATGTTTGTTGATGAGATGTCATCACTGAAGTCATTCACACACTTGATTGTTTCCTCTAGGCAAGAAGAATCTTCGGGATATGTGGCATCTAGCCAAGGAAGAAACTCTCTCCATGCAAGGCGAAGAAGGGCTTCATAAACAAGCTTATGTACCCTGATTGCACGATTGTTATGGTGTCCTTCCATAACACCTTGTGGAGAACCTTGAGCAATGACACCAGACTCAACACATAATTCTCCTGGACCTGCATCAGAAAATCGTTTGCCAATAGTTGACAGGAGATTGCAAATAGTGTGGAAGTCACCCATCTTCAGAATGATATTATAGAAAGTAGTGCCGTGTTTCCATGTTATTTCTGCAGCTTCAGAGAAAAGAGCTTGATCAAATACACAAACAATATTGGGCAACTGCAGTTGATACATGATCTTAAGAGACTGATTTAATGCTTCATATACAGTAGACATTTGAGTTGCAGGGGCATTTATTGTAGGCAAATAACCAATATTATCCTGGACAACTGAAACATCATCACGGACAAGTATGTTGAAACCTGTCCAGTTCAGTGTTGCCATATTTTGCAGGCGAGCAAGCATCAAAACTCTATTCTTCTTCATTGCTGCTTGATGTACATCTGTGTGAACATCTTCAAGTGCTTTTATGGGGGGAGGTCCAACCTTGTCCCCAGCATTGTAATCTGGTAGGGGTAAAGTGTCACCACAGATGCTTCACTTCTTACCCTTTTCAACCTGTACTATTGGCCTTGCAGGCATTGGTCCAATGATCTTTGGTTGAATAGCGATTCCATTGACTCTATGGGATGTACCTTCACCACTAATAGTTTCTTCCAGCCTATCAATGTTATCCCAGGCAAGTGTGGTACACACATAAGGATTGATATTGGTTGGAATAGGATCAGAATCCTGTGAAACAGATCCCAGCTTCTGTATACAGAGTGCTGTTTCTATCTGCTCAAGCATAGAGTATGATACTGAATGACCAAGGCGGTTCAATATTTTTATTAATTCTACATTTCCGGTCAGTGACTTCACTGCAAAAGGCAGCAAAAGTTGTTTTGGTGGATGTTGTTTGCCACACTTGATTGCATATATCAGATCCTGACCTGAAGAATTCATGAGTCGTGCTACCCTTCCTGATGGAGTTTCATATTCATGATGTCCTGTCAACATTGTGCTTAAGAAATGTCTAATAGAATCAGGAATGAATGTGGAATCTTCACTAAGCTCCAGTGGTTGAGGAGGCCATTGCTCATTTACTTCATGCTCTTGAATATCACAACGCAACAGTAGAGCTGCTTTGCTCAAAAGTGCTTTGGTGCCCTTTGCAGTGGACTTACATGCTTTTAGGTCTTGGTTTTGGTGGCCATCTTGAAAAACTACACACTCTAAATTTATATCAGAATTGGATAATAAATATAAAAGAATCAGTTCGTATAGTCTAACAGGTGATACCTATGAATAGCTTGACAGAAAAAGGATATTGCAGTGATATGTGTAAAATTGGCGGCCATTTTGGATTTTGGTGGTCATTTTGAGACATACAGACATTAAATCTATATAAAAATTACAAAATAAGTAAAACACTACCTATATTTATACACTAACAGATCAAATCAATAGACAGTTTGGCAAAAACAGGATCTTTTCAGCAACATTAATCAATTTGGCGGCCATTTTGGATTTTGGCGGCCATCTTGAAACAGCTGCTCCTGCTGGGAGGTTATCATATAAAAATGAAATCTGCCTGACTAGGGAAATAAGGCTGTACTACTTTAAATTCGCCACCTCAGGTGGCACCAAAAATTTGCCGGGCTCATGGACTAATGTTCCCTGACAATGTTTGTAAACATTGCAGTTGGGGGGTGGGGGTGGGGGTGGGAGGATTCATGCAGCAGATGTGCACGAGAAATGTCTGTGTGGGTGTGCTTGATATAAACATCAATTGTACAAAAGACAAAATTGGTACGTTCACAAACAGTACAAGCGCAAAATGTATAGTCTGCGCACAAAGCACAAGTTGTTCCTCCTTCTCTACAAGCGCTTTGAGGAGACCAAACACACACACTTCATATCGCCCTGCATTTCATACCCTCACTTGGTCCTGAACACACGGTTGTGCCAATACACTGTGCCCCCCTTCTTAGATGAAGCGGGCCCTATAACTTAACCTGTGTCGCTCGGTCTCCGATATATATTTTGAGAATGGTTGTACCTATCGCCCTCAAACTTGGTAGGGTGGATAATCACGCTTTCAGACAGATCGTCGAATCCGGTTTCGTTGAATGGTCATTTAGTCAAATGCTTATATTGTCGAAAGTACACATAGTCGAATGCCCATTTAGTCCAATGTACGGTTGGTCGAATGCTAATTTGGTCGAAACCACAGTTCGTCGTAAGCCCACATGATCGTATAAACATGTATGAATCAGCGTGTCACCACCTTCATTAATTTTGTGGTCATTAGTTGAAAGGTCAAGGTCATGACGACATAGACACCTATGAACTGGTGTCCAGACAATAACTCAATATTAATTTACCATTAGCCTCAGGCAGCGAAGATGATTGTGTTATAAAGTGGATAACCCCATCAATTGTTGGGGTGGGGGCATCAGCTGATCAAAGATCATGCTCGTGATGACTTTGATAGTGAAAACGGTGTCTGATCAGTGACTTGACAATGGGTAACTACATTCCTCAAAAATCAAAGGGCATTTAATCATAACCACTAGATGTCCTTTATAAATTTCTGAACAATCCGTTCAAAACATTCAGGCCATGATGACATAAGGACATCCCAGTCGTTGTCTTAACACAATTGTTGTACTTCTCAGCCTCAATCCTGGCAGGTTGAATTCCCATGGTCAGTATATGACCCCTATTGATTTGGGGTTCAACAGACCAAAGGGCAGGGTTGAACAACACCATTTGCTTGTGTCAGGCTGGTGGTCCGGTTCCAGCTGAACAGTCTAAGGCCCTGTATAGCTAGGTCTGCTAAGCAGGCAATGGAGCATATGTGTCCAAATTTAATCACATTCGCCATCAGGTTTTGAAATCGTCTACATAGGCCTACTACCTAGTTACAAAGAAATTGGGCGTAAAAACTGCATGGCTACATTCATGGAAATATGCAGCTGCAGAATGAACTTATCAGCGTGTTTTTTTCCCTCTTATTTGAACCGTTATGAAACAACGGCTTTATTGCGCTGAGGAAAGTTGTTGATTCAACACTTATAGCATTTTCATTTTACATCTTTCAATTTGAATGCGGAAAAGTTGCATGCGGATTATCAGCATCAGGTTCATACAGTTTAACATGTTACTGAAGAAATCCTAAGCAAATGCTGATTGGGAATCTGCATGTTATTCTTTTTATTGTAAATAGCAAAATGATTTTCGACTTGTTCTGGTAAATTAAAGACCGATTCCTGTTCTGTCTTTTTTTTTATTTCCAAAATTACAGACAGGATTGTTGGTGCTTAGTTGTAATTCTCACTGGCTTCTTTTATATGCGTTTCAAACACAACACTTTTCTGAAACCACTCTTCTCAAACTCACCTGAGCAGATATATATGGGCCTAAATGATGACAAGATTATTAGCTTGCTGGCATTTCATCTCTCGAAAGTATTTGAAACCATGCGCAATGAGATATTTCTATGTGGGATACAGAAATTAAGAGCGTCAAAGGTCAAGCTGTGCCATTGTGTTGAGATTACATATTAAACCAATATCAGACTGTACCTTACCTGCCCTGACGAAGAGACAATTTCTATGTAAACACCACCAACTTGCAGCCCCATTTTTTTAATCTTTGCAGCCCCATTTTTTTAATCTTTGATTAAGCCATAATTCCGCTGTTCCTACCACTGCTTTATATTTTCTTACGTGATTGCAGTAAGCCACGTACTGCATAATTTCCTTTGCCTTTGAGACTATTTGTGGTGGCAGGACTTAAACATTTGAAGTGTTTGCATTGTTTGTTGATGTCCTGGACGGCTCTAGACAAATGTGTCGTTTGAGCGAAAGTCACACTACGAACTCTCCTTTTCAATGTGCCAACAACTGCTTCAAAAAAGAGGCATCACTCGTAGTTAGTTGGTTCTTGTGTTAGAATGAATACAAAACTGCGCGCGTTCTGTTCTTTATACCCTGTGACCTGTGACACAAAAACCCACTCATACCTGTGGTGGTATTTCCTTATCATATATATATATATATATATATATATATATATATATATATATATATATATATATATATATATATATATATATATATATATATATATATAAACATACCTACGATTGCCTTTATAGATACATTCACACATCGGTTATCCACATGAATTGTCTGAAATTGGCGTTTGTCTCCTAACAATGGATATGAATTGTTCCCTAAATCATGTACAAGAGGTGCCCTTTCTTCGTTGTTACAAGTGAAGTTCTTTTGAGCAATTGGGTACAACCCGTCCTCAATTGCGTAACCAATAACATCACTTTCTTGTATGGAAACGGTTTCTTGTGGTTGTAGTTCCAGAAAGTACTCTTGCCTTCCTGTTAGTGGAGCAAAGTATTTTGTGTATATCAATTTTTTGAAGATGCCATTTGGCCGCCATATTTGTATGTGAAAGCCAACGGCATGGTCAACATAAAGATGCCAGCCAATCAGCTGCCCCGTTGGTAAAAGAAAAGAGGTCATAGGTTCAGGAATGTATATTCTCCTTGCAGATCTCGAGTGATTCGTGGGATATGGATTTACAGAGCTTCCAAACGTAACTGCAAAAAAAAAAAAAAAAAAAAAAACAACTTCAGCATGACATCAGCATTGAACGAAATATGCGTAATTAAAAAAGAGAGCGAAACCCAAATAAAAAACTGCCGAACTTCTTCGATTACCTCACTACCAAAGTTGCATTGTATTCATTGATGAGAAAGGGAAATAGTATGGACAATTAGAAAGAAATGGTGATAATTATTTTTTGAAAATGACTAAAAAAGATAACTTCATTCACATTTGTTAAAATCTGTTTGAATGCTAATATAGTTTGGCAAGATCTGTACACAGGTTTACCTATAGCACTTTAAAGCACACGAACGCTCGGCGTTGTTATTGAATTAAATGATACTGTAAATTCATTTAAGTTTACTAAATTTGATTGCCTTTTTTGCTGATGACATAAAACCATGAAAATAAAAACACATTGAAACGGTATTTTAACACAGGTTAAATAAAAAATATGCTCAATACAGTCAAAAGATCAAATGCCAGGAAAAACTAACAAAAATCCACCTCTCCCCCCCAAAAAACCAACAAAAAACAAGACCACCCCCCCCCAAAAAAAAACAAAAACAAAAACAAAAAACACTCCCTCGAAAAAAAAACAAACCCAAAACAGAACATGAAAATATATAAGCACGAAAATAAGTAAATTTACAGGAAGATCGATTCCACTGGAACAGGCTGAGTAAATCCAAAGATCAATTTGTAAATATTGATACCAATTCATATTTACTGTTTCATGTAGCAGGTTAGTTTATTTCTCACCTCCCGCGGATACGGCCTCAACGACCACAGAACACAACTTCAAAGATACGTTATTCGCCTTGTATACCACGGCAACAAATCTCGATGTAAAACTTGCCGTAAGAAGTGAGCACCTTACGGTCAGTCTGTTTGACGTCATTTCACTTGTCGAAATGGAATAACAAAGAACCAGGCCGCTCCCGTTAGTCACTGGAGCGGTATGAGGCCAGCCAATATATACGTCAAACGTCCCCAAAGTACGATTCACTGCAAGTGAAAATTTTATTAACGAACATTCCCGTAATATGGCGACAAGACATTTCAAATTTGTTGATTTGAATTAGAATTTATTGTGGACAAAATGGTCACACCAGACAGGGCTAGGTTAAATGAGATTGGAACCTTTCTGTGAATGGGTGTGAGATTACACCCAACCAATCATAGCGAGTCATGGGCTGCTATTGTCTGCGAAGCAGGCCTTCTACCTCCAGCTTATAAACATCAGAGCATAAAATAGAGTCTGCTTCGCAGGCAAGGGCTGTCATAGAGAGGCTGCCAAATTTACAGGAACGGGTCAAATCTGCAGCTGCAAGGTCTTATTAGTAACGCCTTGTTGGGAATATCATGAATGCTGACAAAATACATTTATGGTAAACAGTGTATGCCTTTGTGACGTAGCATATATCATTTAGCATTTCCTGTGCAATTGAAACATTTTTCTTTAAATATATCCTCCATCCTGATTGTCTGACACCCAGATTGTTGCTGGTTCTAATGCCAGTGTGATAAAGACTTATTTGTTGGTTATATAATGGCAGCACTAAATTTTGTTGTTGTATGACATAAAAAAGTAAATAAATGGAAACATCTTCAAGTTACAGCAACATACATAAATAGCAAGCTGAACTGACCCCACTTTGAAATCAATATATATATACATATATATATATATACATATATATATATATATATATATATATATATATATATATATATATATATATATATATATATATATATATATATATATATATATATATATATTTATATAGTTATGTCTTGGGTGGTTTATGGGCAGAATTGTAATCCTCAGACTGTCTTGTGGGCAGTTGTTCGGTTTATCGGCAGTTGAAAAATGCCCATAAACCATGTTCAATGCGGTACTTAAGGGGTTTCCGAAACGTACAAATAAGCAAATCTGCCCAGATATTATGGGAAGCTATAAATGCCCAGAAATTGTGGTAAGCTATACTTGGTATATACTGCCCACGGTCCAGTTTGAGGATTATAATTTACCCGCAGACAATGGGCATGACCCACAAACCGGCTGTAGGACCTAGTCCATTGTGTATTTGTTTGTGGGCAGTGTATAATTGCCCATAAACCACCCAAGACATGTACATATATATATATATATATATATATATATATATATATATATATATATATATATATATATATATATATATGTATGTGTGTGTGTGTGTGTGTGTGTTTGTGTGTGTGTGTGTGTAAATAATGTTATAGGCCTAATTCTGATGCCGAAATATCAGTGAGACTGATCCAGTAAGTAACTGACTAAATTGATCATGATAATGTAGATGTGTGTCCTACTTGACTCGTCGAAGTGAATGTCAATGACGTCAATGCGCCATGGACCATCAAGGTCAATCACCAGGTACGGGTTGTCCTGGACCTGTGTGCGTCCACATGTGGTCAGGTTTCCGTCCACTGCCATCCAGCCACCGTAATAGGATACGGTGCTCGACTGTATGACAGGTTTATTGTTGGTTGCGTCCTCAATACCAATTGCTACAATTAGATGCATAACGTTTGCGTCATCATAATACATTACAAGTAGAAAATTTCCCTGATAATTAGCACTACGCTCAATAATACTCCCTGCAGTATGTGTGTAAGGGACTCCCCCCATATTGGTTCTAAAATATATCAAATAGTAAGGAGGAAGTGGTATCTCCCTTGAGAAAATTTCTTGCTCGTGTGACCATCCACATTTACATGTCACCACCCACATTGTGCAGATGTGTCCAGATTTGAGGGCCAAGAGAGATCTATCCACAAAAACTGCAACAGGAATCGAAACAATCTGCCTAGTCGGACAGGTTCGGCGACGTCACGTCATAGCCTATTAAAAAGTGCATGGTGTTCTGTGACATCTACTCATTCAGTGGAATCATGCGATTCCTCCTGGTATTTTCGATCGCGGCCTCGTTTGGGCGACACGTCCTTCAGCCAGGCACCTTGTGCCGAATTATAGTAATAACGCCGGCCAAGTTGAGAATGCTTTTCACCTGACTGGTAAAGTTCCTGTGTCGGTGTGCGAAGTGGGGAAAAAAGACAGAAAGTCCCATATTTTAACAGTGCATTTCATTCGTAAACTATAGACCGGAATAAGGGTTCCAAGTATGGAAAATGGCATAGGAACCTATACTGGCTGATATGGAATCTTAATCTACCAGTGTGTATTCTTTAAATAGGCCCTTGGGCCTAGCTAAATTATCTAATCCCATACCGTGGTGAATAGGAAAAAGATATTGGAATAATACTGCCAGAACTTTGAGCTAGTACATTTATTCTTTTATCACACAGTTCCCGTTATTGATTCATACGTATTGGCAAGAGTGCCGATGTTTAGTGTGATTGAATGACGTCATCAAATCTTTGCAGTATATACAAGCCAAAGTTCTGCAATATTTCTAATATCATGGAATAAATGATGACTTGTCTTCCTCCCGTCATGGAAATCCCACGAAAGGCATATTCGCTAATGAAGCAATTCCCAGTGTTTACTTACACCGGCTCATACACTGCTTAGTACTAAATATGAAGTATATAAAACCATCTAGGTCTACATAAAATTGGCATGGTGTACATGACAGCAGATTTGACAGCCACGTGGTACTTACCTTAGAAAAACCTAACAGAGAATAAGTACTTAGATGATGATGATGATGATGATGATGATGATGATGATGATGATGATGACGATTATTATTATTATTATTATTATTATTATTATTATTATTATTATTATCATTATTATATAATCTGCATGGTCACTTTATGACCCCCCATGCCTTTCAAAGAAGCTTTGCCTCTGTGGGTCGACCGGTTGAGACCCCAAACGCTATCCGATCAATTACACAAGAATGGTTTCGCCTATCGTCTTAAAACATAGAGTGGATCAACATGATCACCAAATGAACCCAACTGATTTTGGGATCAACAGATCAAAGGTCATGCTGCTGGTTACCTTGATAGTGAAAACGGTTTTCGATCAAAAGCTTCACAACGGTTGTGCCCTGCATTTCTAACACTTTATAAGGTTATTTTATCACAGCCCGTAGATGCCCCCTTATAATTTTAGAATCGTCAGGTCAAAGGCCAAGGTCTTGGCCACATGATGACAATCTGCCAACCAGTGTTCAACTAAACGATGACATGGTATCAACTATACCCGCCGGCCTGGAACTTTAGCATCCGATAAATCATTTGGTATCTGCCCAGCTTACATTTTTACTAATGACCTTCAACACATATATTAAGGCAAAGTATTTTAGCATATATTGCATAAAAGTATAGACACATTTGTTTTACATGGATTGTGAAAGAAGTCAAGTATTGACTTATCGAGTCACTCTCCATGGCACAGATGTTGGCGTATACTTCCTACCTTGTCTGTGGTGGAGGAAACCGAAGAGCTCGGAGAAAACCACCGTGCACGGTTAAAGTGGTAGGAACCTTTTCCCCATGCTGCCCAGGACGAGAATCGAACCCGAGTCGCAGAGGTGAAAGGCGAGCGTCTTTCCGCTCAGCCAACCGTGTACCCTTATCATATATATATATTGCAAACATACATCTTGTTTAAATAATTTCTATTTGGGATTATTTTGTTTAGCTGCCATACTCATGACGTCATAAGTAAAATGTTTAACATGATTTTGCAACTGGGCATCACAAGAAGTGTTCGTTTACTGTTTTTGCACATATTTCGTTCATGACAGAAAAAAACTCAAAAATGTTTGCATGATCTCTACTCAGGTTCACGCCCATATGCGAGTTACAAAACCATTTTGAAGCTATTTTTGCAATACATCACGAGAAGGTACTGATCACAGAATCGTATGAAGCAAAAAGTATTGTACGCATTTCAATGGAATATCGGAATTAATTCGAGACATATTCCTTGTTTCCATGAATGATAGATGCATCTGTTGAATTGTTACTGCATCATGATAACCCTTTCCCACTTGTATTAAGATTGAGCCAACAGGTATCCTTGGCGTGGGTCATATCTTGACAGATATTATCTGTAATTTTCATTCATTTTCTTTTTACTGTTAAAATTATTCGAAAACTTTAAGTGAGACATTTGTCCACCAGCCAGTTTTGCTCGGTTCAAAGGGACAGCGTTGAAGCAAACGATGCTCCGCCGTTAATTTTCATTTCAATCAGTTAAAACTTTACAAGAAAAAACCCAAAAACAAAACAAAACAAAAAAAAGAAAAAAGACTTTTCTTGTGAGAATAACACATCAGAAAATTGTACACTAAAATCTACAAACATGCAGCTGATCACAGCATCAGCTGAACTGCTAATATCGAAGCAGAATGCCATCAAACGTAGCAGTAACAACATTCTGCCATGATACCAAATAAAAGCGTAGTGCTAAGTATACCTTGATCGCAGTTGGCACCAGTATATCCTGGGGAGCATGTGCATTGGTATCCATTGACGTTGTCTGTGCAGTTTCCATTCTGACATGGGCTAGAGTTACACTCATCTATATCTAGGTTAGATAAAATGGATTGCATTAAAGACTCAACATATGTATCTCAATTCTTGTACAAATCATTCACAATTGTACTGATTACGGTCCTACATCAGAGATGTGGGTGCCCTATGGAAACCAGGCTGTCCGCAGTCCGTCCGAATTTCGTTTCTTGATGGTAACTTTCGAAATATCCAATTTCCTTAAAAAATATTGCCCCCTTATAATTTTAGAATCGTCAGGTCAAAGGCCAAGGTCTTGGCCACATGATGACAATCTGCCAACCAGTGTTCAACTAAACGATGACATGGTATCAACTATACCCGCCGGCCTGGAACTTTAGCATCCGATAAATCATTTGGTATCTGCCCAGCTTACATTTTTACTAATGACCTTCAACACATATATTAAGGCAAAGTATTTTAGCATATATTGCATAAAAGTATAGACACATTTGTTTTACATGGATTGTGAAAGAAGTCAAGTATTGACTTATCGAGTCACTCTCCATGGCACAGATGTTGGCGTATACTTCCTACCTTGTCTGTGGTGGAGGAAACCGAAGAGCTCGGAGAAAACCACCGTGCACGGTTAAAGTGGTAGGAACCTTTTCCCCATGCTGCCCAGGACGAGAATCGAACCCGAGTCGCAGAGGTGAAAGGCGAGCGTCTTTCCGCTCAGCCAACCGTGTACCCTTATCATATATATATATTGCAAACATACATCTTGTTTAAATAATTTCTATTTGGGATTATTTTGTTTAGCTGCCATACTCATGACGTCATAAGTAAAATGTTTAACATGATTTTGCAACTGGGCATCACAAGAAGTGTTCGTTTACTGTTTTTGCACATATTTCGTTCATGACAGAAAAAAACTCAAAAATGTTTGCATGATCTCTACTCAGGTTCACGCCCATATGCGAGTTACAAAACCATTTTGAAGCTATTTTTGCAATACATCACGAGAAGGTACTGATCACAGAATCGTATGAAGCAAAACGTATTGTACGCATTTCAATGGAATATCGGAATTAATTCGAGACATATTCCTTGTTTCCATGAATGATAGATGCATCTGTTGAATTGTTACTGCATCATGATAACCCTTTCCCACTTGTATTAAGATTGAGCCAACAGGTATCCTTGGCGTGGGTCATATCTTGACAGATATTATCTGTAATTTTCATTCATTTTCTTTTTACTGTTAAAATTATTCGAAAACTTTAAGTGAGACATTTGTCCACCAGCCAGTTTTGCTCGGTTCAAAGGGACAGCGTTGAAGCAAACGATGCTCCGCCGTTAATTTTCATTTCAATCAGTTAAAACTTTACAAGAAAAAACCCAAAAACAAAACAAAACAAAAAAAGAAAAAAGACTTTTCTTGTGAGAATAACACATCAGAAAATTGTACACTAAAATCTACAAACATGCAGCTGATCACAGTATCAGCTGAACTGCTAATATCGAAGCAGAATGCCATCAAACATAGCAGTAACAACATTCTGCCATGATACCAAATAAAAGCGTAGTGCTAAGTATACCTTGATCGCAGTTGGCACCAGTATATCCTGGGGAGCATGTGCATTGGTATCCATTGACGTTGTCTGTGCAGTTTCCATTCTGACATGGGCTAGAGTTACACTCATCTATATCTAGGTTAGATAAAATGGATTGCATTAAAGACTCAACATATGTATCTCAATTCTTGTACAAATCATTCACAATTGTACTGATTACGGTCCTACATCAGAGATGTGGGTGCCCTATGGAAACCAGGCTGTCCGCAGTCCGTCCGAATTTCGTTTCTTGATGGTAACTTTCGAAATATCCAATTTCCTTGAAAAATATTGTCACAATGTGTATTTGGGTAGGGTCTTAATTGTCTGGA